>WNWK01043500.1:0-15470 GCA_009830355.1 Cherax destructor
TGCAATGCATGATATACTTTTGTGAAAGTTTGAGACCTGTAAGGAGTGGATGGGAAGAGTATTTAGAAGAATGGAGAGGGTTTATCTGTATTAAGGGCTCTAAGTTTGGATGTAGGGGGCATGTGGCAGCAGGTGCGAAGAGAGTCTATTGTATTTAATGGTAGACTTTGTGTGTGTGTCATGGAGGTTCAGGGACGTCGGGGTTGGGGAGCGTATTAGAGTCGTTGCAGGATGTATATACCACATGGAATGTAGGAATAGGGAGGTGTATGGGGGGAGGTGGGGGAAGGCTTTCTCAGAGTACAAAAATATGGTACTAGGTGACTTATTGAGGGCGAAGGTAATTAATAAGAGGGGCTTGACGTCGGGGGGAGAAATAAGGCATAAGGAGAGGGGATCATGATGGGGTATGATGCTGAGGAGAGGATTGTAGAGTGGGTGAGAGGGAAGGGGTGAGATGGAAGGGCGGGTGGAAGGATGGACGACGACTCATTTTACTGGTTTAATGAGGAGACTGGTGACGAAAGAGGGGAGGGGTAATGAATGTGTGAGGAGGGGGAAAACAGACTGACGGGGACAGTGGCTTGAAACCACATAACGCAAGGGGTAATATGAGGGTTTACCTTGCATAGCATAAAGGCGTGAAGCAGAAGTTTTGAGTGTAAGGGAAAGTGAGGTATGAGGTATGGATGAACAAGACACATGTCGTGAGCGACTATTTTAAGATGCATGATAGCATCAAAGATAAAAGTTGAAAGTGAAAAATGGTAGGAAGTATGCGACTTCAATATGGATAATATTGAAGATATGGAATGTAGATGGTTTTAAAAAGGATTGGCAATGAGGTTGTATGTATTGTCGGACAGGTGGGGCCATAGTACAACGAGAAGTTGGACGCTTATTGTATATTGTATATTGTATACAGTGTTGACTACTAAAATTGAGGATATGATGGGATTGTAGTATAACTTTAAGTCCATTATATTTATTGTAAGATGGGAGTGCCACAGCTGTAATGGGATGAACAGCGTTGGAAGGAGATGTTATACATGTATTTAATTTATAAGTGTTATAGTTTTGTGATTATGGGGAAGATGTAGAATCATACATATTCAATAGGATGTGGCAATGTTGGTGTTTAAGGCCTATGAAGTTGTATATAAATGGGCCGGATCACGTTTTGTATGTTATGTTTAATGCCAGACATGGTGAATATAGTTATAGATGTTTGTTGGCTTCCTTGGTGAATTTTGTTGTATATATATATATGTATGTCACGTGAGTGGTGGTAATTCTTTAAGTATGGTAAGGTGTAAGGAGACGTATTAACACCGTCATGTTCAACGGGTATGATATGAATGAGGATATAATACGTGTATGATAATTACTTGTTTATGGTAGTAAAGATGTTCTTTATTTCTTGTAAAGGAATAATTTTTTTATAAGTCATGACAAATCCATGAAGTTCATATTTTGAGATTCATGATTGTTATTGAATTTATTATTTGCAATGTTATTATATAGCATTGTAACGATGTCTGGTACTTATATACTATATGTGTTTTAAATAAAATATATATATAAAAAATAATATTTTATAATATGTAAACCACACATTGTAAGCTTTACAAGGAAATAAACATTTTAATTTCAATTTCAATATTTTTATTATGTATCCCATAACCATCCAGTGGGCTTCCCACTTTGCCGTTCTTACTCCTTGATAGTTTCTTTACTGATGGCTCATCTAACTGCCAGGTACTACAGGCCTATGAACTTGTGCTCTGGAATATTATTTTAAAGCGAGTATTATGTCAAAGCAAGTTATATTCTAGAGAAAGTATTAAATTAGTTCAAGTATTATACTAGAGGGGCATTTTACTAGAATTAGTATTATACAATACTAAAATGAGTATTGTTAAGTGCGAAAGACATCCTGAATATGAATAGACAGTTTGTTCTGCCGGCGTTTATTGAGAGCAAGATATGAAGCCTGCTAGCCATTGTATGTCCTAGTTGAAGTGAGTGCCCAAGGTCAGAGAGAGAGAGAGAGAGAGAGAGAGCAGAGCTGCACCACGCACAGTGAGAACTAGCACATCACACGTCAAATGACCTATAAGAGGGTAACCGTCTATCTTGACAACGGTCGTTACTGACAGAACAAATATTATACTAAAGCTAGTATTACACTAGAGTAAATATTATTTTAGGGCAAACATTATACTAGAGAGAGTATTATGTATCATACTCTAAATTTGGAAAATCCCAGAGAGACTGGTCCCAAATCTGCACACAGAAACCATTCCCTATGAAAGCAATAGACTGGGAAGACGGTGCAATATACCCACAATGAAAAATAGGGGCGCCGTTAGTACACTTTGAGAAAACACATTAAATGTATGAGGCCAAGACTGTTCAGCAGCCTCACACCAGGCATAAGGAAATTACCAATAGACTCCTGGCTGCCTTCAAGGGAAAAGCTGGACAGATATCTAAAAGTCAGTCCACATCAGCCGTGGTTTGTACGCTGAACTACGTGCGAAAATTATATTAAAATCAAGTATTATACTAAAACAAGTATTTTACTAGAGTAAATATTATACTGAAACAAGTATTATACCACAGCAAATATTATACTAGAGCAAGTTTTATACTCACAAGTTATATACGCTGATGGATGTAAGCAAGAGTATACTGGCAGGGCTGCATCTGCTCTTAAGTAAGTAAGTAAGTTTATTCAGGTATACACAAACACATTTACATAGATTATCATACATAGCAGCATATGTGTAGAGAACATAGGATGACCCAAAAAAGTCAGACAGTGACTTATTCTATTCTATTCTATGTGATTTGCCGGTATGGATCCCGGCCCGGGTCTCTTCCAATTTGGTGACCCGGCATCGGCTCCCGGGTAGGGAAGTGTCATGTATCGACGTTAAAGGTACATGTTTGGTATTCCTTTGGTGGGAAGAGGGGTCCTCTCCGAATCTATGGATAAACGACGTCCCAAAAGGTAGGTTGCTCCAATGGTGGTTGGTGCAGGGTGCAACGGAGGCCCTCAGAAGGCCTTCACAGCGACATCAGGAGGGAGGGCGGGTGACGTGCAATGACTGGGACTAAGGACTCCAAATCTTTGACGGCCAAGTACACCAGATGTGCCGCCTCATCTTCCCGAACCCGCCCCACCGGGGTCATCGGGAAGTGTCTGCGGCGAAGGGGCAATTTAGCTGGGCAGTCTAGCAGGTAGTGCACCAGGGGTGTCGAAACCATCCGCTCACAGTGGGCACAGACCTCCTCTCTTGCCCATTCAACGATCCGTGCAGTGGTGGGATACCCTAAGCGTAGGCGGTGGATAGCCACCCGCAGTTCCCTGGTCTGTTTCCGAATGGTTGGAGCGGGCGCCCTGTGAGTCGCCCTGTCATACCAGCGGCGGCTCCGGGAATCCCCAGGGTCAGGAAGTGGGCGCCAGGCCGCACTGGTAGCCCATAGCATAATCTGGATGAGGCTGATGGCGATTGCACCACGTGGCTGTACCTCGAGCGTTGTGGTCTTAGCAGCCTCATCTGCTGCATCATTGCCGGGGATACTCACATGGCTCGGGATCCAGTTGATGGTGGCTCTGCGACCCTGGGCCATGAGCATCTCCAGGTCGCCCCAAATGGACGTGAGTAAGTGTATGTTGTCCCTTGGCTCTTTGTGCATAATTGCCTGGATTGCTGACTTGGAATCAACATGGATGACGGGGGGATGCTGATGGTCTGCAATTGCATGCTGCAGAGCTTGTTGAACGGCATAGAGTTCAGCCTGGAGTATGGTGCAATGGTCCGGGAGGCGCCAACCTGCTGTCAGATTGCTGTGGAACATCCCAGCAGCTGTGCGGCCCGCCTCTGGGTCTCTGGAACCATCAGTGTAATACGGTAGACACCCAGGGCTTTCCACACCCGTAATGCTAGCTGAAGCAAGTCGTTGCAGAATGTGCTGGGGGCAATGCCTCTTGCTGCCTGGTTGGGCTGTCCAGTGCACTGCCAACAGCTCTGGCGCACAAGGGGGCGGCACCGTGTAGTTCACTGCAGGTCTGTCGCAGCCTCCTTCCTGGAGCAATGTCATGGGCAGGAGATTCCTTGTGGCATCTGCAACTGACCACAACCACTGGCGGCCGCGGTGCATTGGTATGACATGTTCCTGGTGGACCCGTATATCCCTCATCAGTTTGTCAGCTCCCGGGAGGCAGAGGTACTTTGCTATCCTCTTGGCAGCTACAAGTTGGATCCTGTCCTCAAGGGGCTGCAGCTGCGCTTGAAGTTCAGAGCCACCGCACTGGCCCACCTAGGCGCCCCCAGCATGGCCCGTACAGCTGTGTTTTGGACCACACAGAGACACTTGATGTTCGTGGGCCTGGCGTGAACCAGAGCGCCTCGTAGTCGATGAGCGAGCGTACTGCCTGTATGTAGAACAACCTCAAGACCTCTAGGCTGGCCCCGACCATAGGGTTAGCCATGGCACTCATTGCCTGGACCCTCTGCAGAGCTCTCTCTTTGATGTGGCGTACATGTTTCTGGAAGGTGAGGCGCATGTCGATGTAGATGCCAAGGTACCTATAGCTGTGAACCCATTCCAGGTTGATGCCCAGGATCCACAACCTCTCATTGGGTTCCCTCGTGCGAAGGATCATGGCTTTGGATTTTGCTGCAGATATCTTGAGCCCCAGGCGACGGCAAGTGGAAGCCAGTAGATCGAGGTCCTCCTGGGCTCGCTGCAACAGCTGGCGCTTCCTGGATATGACAAGCACCAGGTCATCGGCGTAGCTGAGCAGGAAGGTTCCTATGGAGAAAGGCAAGCCCACAAGCTGGTGCATCAGCACATTGAATAGGGCGGGACTAAGCACCCCGCCCTGTGGAGTGCGTTTTCGAGGGTCTTGAGAGAAGAGGTATGCCCCTGGAAACGGACCCAGGCCCGCCTGTCCTGGAGATAGGATCGAAGCCGTGCAAGCAGCCTGCCCTTAACTCCTCTGCGGGCCAAGAGTGCAAGGACGGCAGATGCCCTGGCTAGCTCGAAAGCTTTCTCAAGGTCGAGGAAGACAACAATGTGGGCTTGGGCGTCCGACCCAATGCTGGCCAGTAGGGTGGTAAGGCTTTCAAAGGTCCCCACTCCTCTAGTGAACCCATAGAGGTGTTTATGAGGAGGGCCAAGCTTCCACCTCAGTCGCTCCAGCACCATCCTCTCAGACACCTTGGAGATGCAACCGGTGAGGGAGATGGGTCTCACACTGCCAGGATCCCCGGGTTTAGGAATTGGTATGATGTCAGCCTTCTTCCATACAGTAGGGAGTCTGCCGGCTCTCCATGTCCGGTTGATAACCCCCGGGACAGCTTCGTGACCAGATTGGCCAGACCGAGTGATCATGCCATAGGTGACACCATCATGCCCAGGCGCAGTGTCCCAGTGAAGTCTTCGTCGGTGGCATCCTTTGCCCGGCATGCCGCTTGGATCGCCCTCACCCTTCTAGGAAGAAGAGCAGCCTGTAGGTCCTGGAGATCCTGAGGCAGTTGAGCCATAGCCGTTCTGGAGGAGAAGAGTTCCACCAGTCGCTCAGCCTCTGTTGCGTGATCTGGGTGTGCTCGAGCCACACTGCGACAATGCCCAGTGGCCATTCGTAGCTTGGTCCATATCTCAGATAAGGTGGTGGAGTAGCTGAGGGAGGCACACCACTCAAACCATTTAGCCTGCCGGACCCTGTGCGAGACATGGGGCGCATGCCGCACCACTTCCCTTAGCAGATGCATGGACTCAGCCGTGGGATTGCGCCTGTGCATCTTGCGGACGACATTGATGTAGTGGTTCTGTTCCTTGATTACCTCATTGTAGAACCACCAGTCATGCTTGTACGACCCTCCGCCCGTAATCCTAGGTATGGCTGCCTCAGCTGCCAATGTGAAGGCTGCCTGTAGGTTCTGAGCCGCCTCATCTGGATCTTCTGGTAGAGTTGTCTCCGCCCACCAGTGCTCGATGACATCCCAAAAGCACTGGCAGTCAGCCTTCTTAGAGATTCCATCTGGGGGTATGCGTGGGAGACATGTGCCGCTGGACCATCACTGTGGTGACCACTGCAAAGTGATCACTGGTTAGACGGGGGTGGACCTCCAACTTGCACTTGAGAGCAGCCGTCTCGAGATGAGTGTGATGTCCAGACGGCCACCTTAGTGATGGGTTGGCTCCCCATTGTTGAGGAGGGCGATCTCAGGTACATCCTCCAGCACAGTCGCAAGGTGCCTCCCTGCTACGTTGGTGTGGGAGACAGAATTAAGTATTGGGTGGTGGGCATTGACATCCCCAGCTACAACAAGACCCTCCAGGGGGGCGAGTGCAGCCACCTCTGAAATGTCAAGGTTGGAACGAGGGCTTCTGTATATGTTGTAAACCACGAGAGGTCCATCCGGAAGGTGTAAGGTGACAGCCTGTACCTCCACGCCCTCCCTGCAGTCGATGGGGTCAGTGGAGATAGAGTGAGGGATAGTATTCCTGACGTAGACTGCCGTGCCCCTGCCGATGCCTTCCAGGCGCTGAAGGTAAGCAGAGAATCCCAGAATATGTGGCGGTCATTGATGTGGTGGTTTGGTAAGTGTCTCCTGGAGCAGGAAGACATCGATCTCATCTTGTACTGCAGCTTCAATCACTAAGTGAAGTTTCTGCCGCAGCCCACAAATGTTCCACTGAAGGATCTTCAAGGGGAGTAGAGGGGACCCTCTGATTCCATCTCTGCTTCCATCACGAACTGGAAGGACTCCTGGATGATGGCTTGAAGTTCCATTGAGTCCATCCTGTCCAGGAGGACCACGCCTAGCATCCACGACAGGAGCTGTCTGCAGGCACCCCTGTCCGCCGACGGCAGCAGGCGAGTGAGGAGCTCTGAGATGACCCCAACGGTTTTCTTCAAACGAGTGGGAAATGAATCTACCATTACCTCTGTAGGTGTTGGGTCGGACGACTCTTCGTGTTGGGCCTGAGCAAGTGGGTAAGTTTGGGTGGATGTCGACACTGCAGCTGCATAAGCTGGGTGCACCTTGGGTCCAGCTGAGATTCCATGGACTTCCAGGTCTCCTGGCGGGGAGCCGGTGCTTGACTCTGGTCGGTCGCAGGAGGGGCCTGACCTCGGGAAGAGGCTTGCTGGTGGGATGGCGTGGACTGACAGTGCCCAGGAGGGGCCTGCTGGGCAGTGTTCCTGGCCTGTGGTCGCTTTTCCCAGTGACTCAGTCGTCTCGGCCATCTTGATCTCTGGCCTTGCTGTTGGCCATGCAGCTGCAAGCCACTGACTGCCCCCTGATTCCTCTGCTGGGAGCCCAGTGCTGGGAACTCGTTGGTATCGCCCATCTGTGACATCCGTGATGCTGCGTTTGGAGCCCATGCTGACTGTTGCTGGGCGGTTCTGAGGTTGGGCGTTGCCGTGGGTGCCAAGCCGTTCCGGTGACGCACCTGCTGCAAGTGCTGCACCATCACAGGACAGCTCTGATTCCAGGCATGGTGCCTCTTTGAGCAGTTGGCACACTTGGGCTCCGGCCGAAAGGTCTCGCTGGTCGGTTGTTTGAGGAGTGCAATGCAGGCCTTCGAGTCGTGTGCCTTGTTGCACATTCCACACCTCTTCTCTCGCTGGCAGGTGGCTGCAATGTGATTGAACCCCTGACAGTTGAAGCACTGCAGTGGGCCTGTCAGGTACGGCCTGGTCTTGAACCGTCCCCAGACCCCAAGGTCCAGGTGAGTGGAGAGTGGGCCTTTGTGGTGTATCAGCACCTGTTGGGTGGGTACCTTGTTCACCTTGGCAGTGAGTCACTCTGCCTTGACAATATTGGGCAGTTCCAAAATGGGGTCCAATGGAAGGGGCACAGGGACGTGTAAGAGCACACCACCCCCTTGTATACCTTCTCCCAAGCAATCAGTTCCACCATACTGGGATGCGTCACAACCAGCCCCTTTAATGCCTCGTATGAGTACTCGTCCTGAGGAACGACCAAAATCTCGTTCCTGAGAGTGAACTCGCAACGGAGCTGGAGGTGGGGGATGCCCTCCAGATACCTCACAAACCCGTAATCGGGAACCTTGAATTTGTTGAAGGCCATGGGTGCATTTGTCCGAGCGGGAAGTCTTTCTTCCACGAGGAGAACTAGGATTTTCTACAGAGAACTAGGATTTTCTACAGAGAACTCGGCTTTTCTACAGGAAAACTAGGATTTTCTACAGAGAACTAGGATTTTCTACAGAGAACTCGGCTTTTCTACAGGAAAACTAGGATTTTCTACAGAGAACTAGGATTTTCTACAGAGAACTCGGCTTTTCTACAGGAAAACTAGGATTTTCTACAGAGAACTCGGCTTTTCTACAGGAAAACTACGATTTTCTACAGAGAACTAGGATTTTCTACAGAGAACTAGGATTTTCTACAGAGAACTCGGCTTTTCTACAGGAAAACTAGGATTTTCTACAGAGAACTCGGCTTTTCTACAGGAAAACTAGGATTTTCTACAGAGAACTCGGCTTTTCTACAGGAAAACTAGGATTTTCTACAGAGAACTAGGATTTTCTACAGAGAACTCGGCTTTTCTACAGGAAAACTAGGATTTTCTACAGAGAACTAGGATTTTCTACAGAGAACTCTATGGTGGCTGATGCAACTGGGGTGGGTACTTGGTCGGGCCCCATCCCCGCCACAGCCTCCTGGTGGCCTCCCATGACCCCTATATCCATCTGGGGGACCAGGTCTTCTTGGATAGCATCTGCCGGCTGAACTAGTGGCAGATCGGCAGATACAGCAGTCTCTACAGCATCCTTGGCCTTCTTGGTGGGGCTCCCATCGGCCCCACGTCGTCCTCCGACTCGTCCTCGCATTCCAATAAACGTTTAGGCCGCTCACCTGGGCCTGACATGGTGACTGTAGGTGTGGGGACTGAACCAGCAGCTGAGCTGCAGACTGTGACCTCACAGCCGCCCACACGGGGCTCAGGGCTGTGAGGCTCAGGTCCCCGGAGGGAGCCCTTAGCCACCCTCACGTGGCTCACGGCTCTGGCACTGAACACTGTCCAATGTTCACGAGAAACGACACTAATCTGTGCGTAAACTAACAGACGTATAATCCCAAGCGAAAACATAGCCCACGAAGAACAATAACGGCGTAAATCTGTGCGTAAACTAACACAGATGTCTCCTCTGATATGTTCTATATATATGGGTGTGGGTGGGTGTGAGTTGGACCTGACTAGCTTGTGCTACTAGGTCAGATGCTTACTAATTCCTTAAGTGGAAGTGACATGACTACCTGAGTTTACCTGGAAAGGGTTACCTCCAGGTGGTCAGGTCTAAGCAGGGGAGTGATGGACCTGCCTACTGCAGTGTTCCTTTTTCTTATGTTCTTATATCCACGAATTATCCTCGTCCTCTGTCTTCTTCTGTCGAGTGACTTATTTCCATTGGGGTCCTTTTAGTACCTTAATATTATACATTGTAGGATATATATGTTATTATATTATAAAGGATATAATATATTATAAAGGATATATTATATATTATAAAGGATATATTATATATTATAAAGGATATATTATATATTATAAAGGATATATTATATATTATAAAGGATATATTATATATTATAATGGATATATCCAGGATATATGTATACTAGGAATAAGGTAAAAAGAGTTATTTACATTTACATGTGTGTTAGCTAAAAAAATTAAAAATCCTTCTCCCTTTCTGTCGCTACATTCATTAGGTACCTTTTGGCTGTCTTCTTGAACTGGCTCATGCTATGACTGGCTTTGACATGTGCACACATTCTGTTCCATTCCTTTATTGCTGTACAATAAAAGGTGTTTGAAGCCTGGCCAGTGACTGGGTACTACAAAATTGTGCTCTCTTCCCCTAGTACTATGACTGCTTTGGTTCCCAGCCTTGACAAAATTGGCAGCAAGATATTCTGGACACTGTTTTTGAGCAATTTTATAAACTTGATTTAACTTAAGTTGTTTTACTCTGTCTTCAATATTCAGCATATCCAATTGTTGTAATTCATCCTGGCCTATATGTTCTCTTGGGCCCAGGTCCAGGATGAATCTTACCATTTTGTTCTGGGTGATTTGCAGTTTTTCTTCAGTTTTTTTGTCAAGGCAGAGTACCATGAAGAGCAAGCGTAGTCAATATGACATTGTATAAGGGCTAGACATAGGGTCCTGCGAGCCTCGGTAGGTAGACACTGTGCTTGTCTGTAGAGGAACTTCAGTCTGGCATTCGCTTTCTTTACTACACTGTTCCCTATCAATTCTCCTGACATGCATGGGTCAAAGGGGATTCCCAGATATTTTACTGTGGAAACTGAGATGATGGATTCCCCATTACACCAGACATTAAAATTATTTACCCTTCTCAGTTTATATTTCGTGCCAAAGAGTATGGCTTCTGTTTTCCGGATGTGTAACGATAGTTTGTTGTCTACTAACCATTTGCTGCAGGACTCAAGTTCCAGTGTTAATACATTAGCTATATCTTGTGAGTCTTTACCTGACACTAACAGAGCACTGTCATCCGCATACAGTAGGACTTTGCACTTGACACTGATGGGCATGTCATTTACATAACACAGGAATAATAAGGGACCCAGAATACTACCTTGGGGAACTGATTCCGTTTTGATGATTTTGACAATTTGTTTCCTGTTGCTAAGATAGGACTTAAACCAGTCTGTGGAACCTATGCCGATAGCTTGAAGTTTCTTACATAATATATTGTGGTTGACAGTATCTAAGGCCTTTTGCAAGTCTAAAGTTACCATTCCTATGACGTTCCCTATAGACATTTCAGTTCTCATGTAATCCATCAGATTAATTAGGGAGGTGTCGGTTGAGTAAGATCTCCTAAAGCCTGATTGGTAACTATGGAGAATGTTGTTGTCACTAAGATAGTTAACTACTTTACAGTTCACCGCCCTCTCTAGAATTTTGGATATTACACTGAGTATACTAACAGGCCTATAGTTGCTGACATCAGACCTACTATTTTCTTGAAGATAGGAGTAACTCAGGCATCCTTGAACCCCTCTGGCACTGTATTAGTGGTGATGGACAAATTTATTATGTGAGCAATGGGGATTGCCAGTTCAGAGGCACCATCTTTTAGGAACTTAGACGGATGTTATCTGGGCCTGTGCTCTTAGTTGGGTTTAACCTGCTTAGTTCTTTTTGCACGAAGTCATGAGATACACTTACTAGTTGACAACTGTTTGGAGTTACTCCTTTATTGGTATAGTATGTTTTAAATTTATCAGAGTCTGTGTTAAAGGTATCTGATGCAGCTGGTAGCTTACTTACTAGTGTTGATGCGACAGTTGTGTAGTATGAATTAAAACAATTTGCCACTTTAGTTGTTTCTTGGCATACCTCGTTATCGACATTTAGTACTATGTTAGATCTATCTACGGGTTTATGGCTATACCCTAACGGTTTTAGTTGTTGCCAGAGTTTTCTAGGGTTATTCTTGTACTCTTCGATTTTTGAGCAATAGTGCCTCGCCTTTGCGCCTTTTATAAGCCTCTGCACTCTGTTCCTCACCCTTTGGAATTCATTTAGTGCTTCAATATCCTGT
Source organism: Cherax destructor (assembly GCA_009830355.1). NCBI lineage: Eukaryota > Metazoa > Arthropoda > Malacostraca > Decapoda > Parastacidae > Cherax > Cherax destructor. The sequence goes on from WNWK01043500.1 coordinate 11,629, forward strand.
CTGTTTGCCTTAAATCTTTTTATCAACTGCTCTCTGAATTTCATATTATCTAATATCTCAGTAGTCATCCAAGGTTCAGTTCTTCGTTTAATCCTAAGCTCTTTAACTGGTGCAATATTATCATGGATGGCAGTGAACATTGTTTTGAATTTTTCCCAGGCATCATTTACGTCCGTGCAACTTGTTATCACTGACCAGTCACAATTGTGTAGCATATTTACCAGTATTTCTTTACTGTAGTTTCTAGTTGACCTAACTTTTATTGTCTTGTGTAGGCCTATCCGTTCCCTAGTGATTTTCCTGGTACAGTAAATGATGAAATGATCACTAAGATCTGTGGTAATGACCCCTGACTGACTAATGTTCTCAGAGCGGTTACAAAGTATGTGGTCAATTAGGGTGGCTGAGAACTGTGTGATCCGGGTTTTGTGTATTAATTAGTTGTGTGTAACTATTTAAATCCAGAATTTGCTTATATCTTTTACATAGCCCGTTATTTTGCTGTTGAAAACATATTGAAGTCTCCTAGTATTACTGTCTCGTCATTGTTATCAAGTCCGGACAAGACTCTCGAAAAGTCCTCTAAGAACTGGTCATGGGTGGGAGGGCGGTAACTAGTTCATACTAAGATGGGTTTGGTCTGGGGAAGCAGCACTTCAAACCATAGAATCTCCAGTTTATTGTCATTTAAATCAGGTCTTGGATTATAGGCTAAGTCGTTCCTTATGTAGGCACATACCCACCACCTTTTCTATTCCTATCTAAGCGTTTTATATTGTAACCTTCTATTTTGACCTCGTCGTCAGTCACCGTATCATCCAACCAGGATTCCGAGATGGATATAACTGCCGCTCTAGTTCTGTTAGCTAGAATCCTGATCTCTGCCAATTTTGGAAGAAGTGATCTTGCGTTGACATGAATAAAGTGAAGGCCTGTTGTTAGAAAACCTCCTCCCTGGTTATAAACGATAGGAACTATGAGTTGGGCATAAGAATTGACAACAGAGCATCTATACTGCAGACTGAATTGTCTGCCATCACAATGACTCTATGATTATTACTGATTCTATGTCATCACTGAACGATCTTGACTCACATAATGACTTACAGTTTGTATGACGAGAGTATAGCGAGGGCGGCTATCATACTAGAACGAGTGTTATACTAGAGCAAGTATCATACTAGAGCAAGTATCATACTAGAGCAAGTATCATACTAGAGCGAATATCATACTAGAATGAGTATCATACTATAACGAGTATCATAATAGAGCGAGTATCATACTAGAGCAGTATCATACTAGAGCGAGTATCATACTAGAGCAGTATCATACTAAAGCGAGTATCATACTAGAGTGAGTATTATACTAGAGCGAGTATCATACTAGAGTGAGTATTATACTAGAGCGAGTATCATACTAGAGTGAGTATTATACTAGGCAGTATCATACTAGAGTGAGTATTATACTAAAGCGAGTATCATACTAGAGTGAGTATTATACTAGAGCAGAGTATCATACTAGAGCGAGTATCATACTAAAGCGAGTATCATACTAGAGTGAGTATTATACTAGAGCGAGTATCATACTAGAGGGACTATCACTTCACAGGATGATGCTTGGTACTAGTATATTTACTAGTGTCTACGCTCTGTAGAACACCAAGAAAACATCTTCAATTTCGTTAAGTATACCTTTATCAACACCTTCAAAAGGCTCCCTTGGTATTTCATTTTAGGGAGAGCACTTTTCATATTTTCTTTTGACCATTGCACCTGCATTTGAGCCTGGTGAGAATGCAACTAACACTATCAAAAGCTTTGCAATATTGGATAGCGTCTGCCTGGCGGGTTCTGAATATTTCACTCACATGACACCTTTGGAGATTTTGCCCTTTGTCAGCTGTTTGTGGTGTTGCTTGTGGTGTTGTGTGTGTGTGTGTGGTGTTGCTTGTGGTGTTGTGTATGTGTGTGGTGTTGCTTGTGGTGTTGTGTGTGTGTGTGTGGTGTTGCTTGTGGTGTTGTTGGTGCTGTGTGGTTTTGTTTGTGGTGTTGTTTGTGGTGGTGTGCGTTTTGCTTGTGGGTGTTTTGGGTGGTGCTGTGTGGTTTTGTTTGTGGTGTTGTTTGTGGTGGTGTGTAGTGTTGTTTGTGGTGTTGTGTGGTGTTGTTTGTGGTGGTGTGTAGTGTTGTTTGTGGTGTTGTTTGTGGTGTTGTTTGGTGTTTGTAGTGTGGTTCTGTTTGTTGTGGTAAGTGATGTTTGTGGTGGTGTTTGGTGCTTGTGGTGGTGTGTGGTGGTGTTGGTGGTGTGTGTGTGGTGTGTGTAGTGTTTGTGGTGGTGTGTGGTGTTTGTGGGGTGTGGTGTTTGTAGTGTGGTGTGTTTGTGGTGGTGTGTGGTGTTTGTGGTGGTGTGTGGTGTTTGTAGTGGTGTGGTGGTGTTTGTGGTGGTGTGTGGTGTTTGTGGTGGTGTGTGGTGTTTGTGTGGTGTGGTGGTGTTTGTGGTGGTGTGTGGTGTTTGTGGTGGTGTGGTGGTGTTTGTGGTGGTGTGGTGGTTCTAGGTTGTTGCGAGCATTGGATGAGGTTTTGTGGCGTTCTATGGTGTTTTGTGTGATGCTGTATGGTGTTGTGTGATGCTGTTTGGGGTTTTTGTGGTCTTTATGATTTTGTGTTATATTGCTTGTGTGTTGTTTGTGTGTTGTGGGTGTGGAATGGGGTTGTGTAGTGTTGTGTTATGTTCTTTTGTAATGTTTATTTTATGCAGTTGCGCGATTTTATTGTGTTGTGTGGCTTGTTTTTGATGTATGGTGGGGTGTGGGGTTTTAATGTGTATGTCGTATTTTTCGTGGGTTTCATGATATTTTAGCGTTTTGGTGTGGGATAGTTTGTATGGGGTTGTGTGGGATGCATGGTTTTTATGGGGTTATTGGGGTTCTGGGATTTATGGTACTGACGTTATAAGATTTTTGATTTTTGTGTAATGTTTGCATTCTGTGGTCTGTATTATATGGTTTTATAGTATTGTATGGTATTGTGTCATGTTCTATGGTATCGTGTTAAAAAGTGTTGTGTGGTGTTGTGAGGTTTGCATGGTGTTGGTGTTGTGTAGTGTTGTATGGTGTTGTGGGTGTTTCGAGTTGTTTGGTTTAGTGGGGCGCTATGTGTGTGGTGGTTCTATGGTGTTTGGGTGTTGTACGGTGTTGGGGTTATTCGGTGTTATATGTGTTAGGTGGCGTTGTTTGTGTTGTTATATGATTTGTATGATTTTAAAGTGGTGTTATTAGTGTTTCTAGGTGTTGTATGGCGTTGGGGGTGTTATGTGGTGTTGTTTGGTGTTGTATGTTTTGGGGGGTGTTTTTTGGGGTGTTGTACGGTGTTTTTGGTGTTGAATGGTGTTGTGTAGTGTTTGGTGTTTTTTGATTTGTTTGGGTTGTGGGTTTGTCTGGGGGAATGGTTTACAAGGTATTGTGTGGTGTTGCGTGGTGGTCACTGGGTCTTGGAAAAGTCATGCCAAGCCAAATGTGTCAACACAACCACAATGTTTTTGTCTGCCCACTCCCCTCCCGTAAATTTACCAAACACGTAAAAAACAACATATAAACGAAATGTCAACCCAAAAATCAAGAAACTCACGATGTCAGGGTGTATGATGTCAGGGGGCAGCAGTCAGGGGTACTGATGCCAGGGGGCAGCAGTCAGGGTGTACTGATGTCAGGGGTCAGCGTCAGGGTGTACTGATGTCAGGGGGCAGCATTCAGGGGGTACTGATGTCAGGGGGCAGCAGTCAGGGTGTTTTGTCAGGGGTTAGCAGTCAGGGTGTACTGATGTCAGGGGGGCAGCAGTCGGGTGTAC
>WNWK01043501.1:0-15469 GCA_009830355.1 Cherax destructor
GAGCTATGAATCGACCTGACCACATATGAAGCTACCACACACTATGATGCTACCACACACTATGATGCTACCACACACTATGATGCTACCACACACTATGATGCTAAGAGTTGAGTAAAGAGTGGAGTAATGTGCTTCTTTTATAACTAATCAAAATTAAATATGTAAATAAATGACTATAAGTATGTAGGTTCAACTTTATTGACGTTGTGAATTAAAATGTATGATCATCATTCTGGCGCATGGATTATATGCTCATTGATCTGTTAGGTTAGTAATTACGTTTATTTAGGCATAGGTACACATAAGTAAAATTATCATACATAGTGTAAATTACCCAGGATATCCCAAAGAAGTCTGACAAAGTGACTTATTTCCATTTGAGGTTAAGCATTATTGGGTTTGGGTACTAATTGGATGGGAGACCACTTCACGCCCGTGAGACCAGATGCTGATGGCGCCATCTGTCACTCAGTGTAATAAAGATTTTTCGGCGCATCAGCTGACAGACACATACTGACATGCAGGTGATGGTAATGCCAACACACCAACAAAGGTACAGAAGCAGACGCACTTGTGTTATCACGTCTTCTGGTAGAAAATCTGGGCAGTTGTGAGAACCCAGGGTTGCCCCGGGGTCGCCTTGGGCCCCCCAGTAACTAGCCGTGTCGACGACTTAGTGTCAACAACTGTAATTTTTTGACAGGTTTTTGCTATATCGATCAGATCTCTCTATCACAGATCTTAGAGATATGGCCACCTAATCCTGTCATTGACGGCATTTTTCTACGTCCTGGCTGCCCTTGGTTTATTGAGCTATAATTCTCGGAGTTATTTTTCGAATATCAATTGACAAAATGGCTCCAAGCGCTGGCGAAGAACACGGCAATGCGATCGAAAAAAGTGTGGGAACCATGGTATTAGTGGCGACTGGTCGGCAGTGGGGTAAGAAGGCAAGCGAACACCAGAGGGAGATTTATATGGCACTCGGTGTTAATATCACGACACTATATTTGATCTGATTAAGAATACGTGGAACAAGCTCGCTATGTAAATACCTACGATGGCACAGCGATGCACTAAGTTTAAGTGCAATATATATCAACGACGTAGTCATTACAAGTCTTGCCTAAATCAGGTAGACGTTGGTTTTATGATGAGTCGCAGTGGAATAAAGGAGCGCTAGCTGAAGTATAACCGATGGCTGTGTTTACGCAAAAGGTCGGCGCGTGAGAACGAATTAGCTCTGGCACGAACTGATGGTTGGTATTAAAGTGTGAAATGAGAAAAAGGTTCCGAATATTAGATTGCGACTTAGTGGAAGCAAACCATGGAGAACGATTAGGCTATGTATACGTGCGTAGCACAAAGGTGATCCCTATCTTGCTCTCTCAAGACGAAAAAAAATCAATCAAGGTTTTGTATGGGACCTCACGAAAGGATGGGTTGTTTTGAAATTCGGATCCATACAAATGAAAATCTATGTTTAAAATAATCAGATTAATGTAACGTAGTGAGTGATATATCTTCCTGGTATGATATATTTTCCATGTATTAGGAATAGTGTTTAACTTGATGGTAATATTAAAAAAAATAATCATAGACAACTTTTGTGGAATAGCCTAACATGATAAATTCAGTGCCTTAACTATAAACCAGTATTAAATTAAAACAAATTTTGCATATAATTTTGATTAATCAGATAGAACTGAAAAAAAAAATCAGAAAAGATCTAGCAATGACTTTGGAGAAAATCTGGAAAAATTTGTTCATGAAGAAAATATGATGATCAGTATTGCTAGGCTATAAGAACCATTTGACTGATAAGTTTCTATGCAAATCTCACCCATTTGTGAAAAATGTTAGTAGTGATGGTAAATAAAGGAATACAGAACTGACAAGTAGATAACTAAGACACATACAATAGTTAGGCATCTTTATTCTGAAAAGTTTCGCCCATACTGATGAAGCCTGCTGTGTAGACGAAACTTTTCGGAATTAGGACAGACAATCCCAAATTCTAGAACACTTTATTTCATATTATTCAAAAATATTAATTCTTGAGTCCTAAGCCATATAACAAGCCAAACCACGGTACGGATAGGAACTGAACTCGCGGCGCGTGAGTCGTGAAACGCGTGATACCAAACCACTTTATTTTTAATACTAAGATAACCGACATCGTCAAATTTTATAAAAAAAAAAAAATTGCAACAGCCAGATAAATTAACTACTGTATGATACATTGTAGTATATCACACACTGTATTAACTACATGAGAATTTTGTGTGATGAGATTAATCTAATCGCAGACTGTTGTTTAAAATGGTCCTCCGTTCTCAAGATGGACTGTTGAGTACAATTAGCTGTAGCTTAGACGATAAGCTGTGTACAGTAAACTACAGCTCATAGGATGAGCAAGGGGTGTACAGTAAACTACTGCTCACAGGATGAACAAGAGTTGCATAGCTAATTACAACTCACATGATGAGCAAGAGGTGCATATTAAACTACTACTCGCATGATGAACAAGGAGTGTACAGTAAACTACCTCTCACAGAATGATCTGCGTGTGTACAACTAGCTGCAAGTGCACAGTAAGCCAGCTGCTCAGGAGGCGAAACTTAAAGTGGAAAAGTGAGATTTTTGTACGCCATGGGAGCGCTTACAGCTCTGTCAACTTAGGCAAAACGATGGGAGGTCACATTTGCCTCCGAGGAAACAAAAAATGATGATGGTGTCTAGACAGCATGATGTTAGTAATGGATCTGTGCTAAGAGTGTTGGAGCCAAGTGATGAAACCTACTGGCCCATGCGAGGCAGGTCTAGCTTACACTCATCCACACCCACTAATGTACCTGTCCAGCCTATACTTTAAGCTACCCAAAGTTCCTGCCTCAATGACACTACCCGTGCGTTTGTTCTACTCATCTTCAACTCTACTGCGAAACCAATATTTCCCAATATCCCTTATAAATCTAGATTAGTCCTACTTGAATCCACTGCTGAGAGTCCTGTCTCGATTAGATATTTTCAGCTCGCTATTTATATCCCTTTACTTATTCCTGTTGTCCATGTGTACATTTCAGTCGAATCTTTCCCAATTCTAAGCCTTTCCAAACACTGAAGTTCACTTCCTTCAGCTTATTTTCGTAGGAAAGATTTCTGGTACATGAACTCAACTTCGTCATGCTTCTCTGTATGTAATAATGTTGGTAGAATTACCCACAATATGTTAGGCAAACGAACACAAGTGCAACTAATGTGACATTTTAGTGTGGCAACGTTTCGCTCTCCAGGAGCTTTGTAAACGAATTGACAAAGCTCCTGGAGAGCGAAACGTTGCCACAATAAAATGTCACATTAGTTGCACTTGTGTCCTCTTACCTAACATCCTTCTCCGTATATTTTCGAACCCATTTATGATCATCCTGTAATATGAAGACCCGAACTGAGCAGCATAATCTAAATGAAGATTAGTCTTAGATATATAAAGTTGTTATTTATATGTCTTGATAAGAATCCAAGAATTCTATTAGTTTTATTGCGAACGCTTATACACTGTTATCTTGGCTTCAAACTTATGCTAACCAGAACTCCTGGATCTTTTTCTCGTTCTACATTGTTTAACTTATAAGTGCTATCGTTATTTACTTTTCCCAGGATTAGAACCATACACTTGAGTACACTGTATTGCACCTGCCTCTTCTCCGACCGCAACTTCAACCCGTCGAGACCATGAAGTGAGAAATAAGGACACAGGTAGCTGAAGATTCTTTTTATGCAATATTTCATCCAAGATTAGGCTTTATCGGTAGAGTCAGCAGTAAGTAAGTAAGTAAGTTTATTAAGGTATACACAAATACAGTTACATAGATTATCATACATATCATACTTGTTTGGCTTCAAACTTTCTAGTTGTTTGAGGTTCATATGACTGGTGATATCGATACTCCATAATTTATTTTCGTCCTGACTAGCACAATTATTGATTTCTGGGATTTCATTTGGATCCTCTTGTGTAAAAACAGAGAGGAAATAAGTGTTGAAAACGGTACGTTTGTCACTAACAGTAAGCTAACCAGAGTTACATTTAAGTGGGTCTCTTTTTTTTCCTCACCCTAATCTTATTCCAATATATCTAAAAGGAACCCTTGGGATTATTCTTTGATTACTTCGTAACTTCAATTTCACATTATATTTTGACTTATTTTAATTTATTCCTTTTTTTTTACTTCTCTCTTAATAAGGTGACCATGACCTTTTCTGATTCCCCTGTAAATGACTCTTTACCAAAGAGATGTTTGAGTCTATTATTTATCCATTTAGGGTCCTTTATATTTGATCCAAATTCTCTATTAGAAATATATGCAGCTTGGCCAGCCTGTTCAATACTTAGGAAAATGTCATATTGGCAGCCATCACCACCTTCAGTCAATGACCCAACCAAGTCAGGTCAGGTCATATCCACTTAAGGAAGTGTGTTCTAATCTTGAGAATGAGCCACAGGGACGTGGACACAAACAACACTTCGTTAACAAGCTGCTAAGGGAGTGTTACAGTTCATAAAGAGTTAACAATAACACATGATGTTAACTTGGCTTTATTCATTAATTAATGATTTAATTTTGTTTAGAAGTCGACGAAGTATTTGAGAAGATTGATCGAACCCGCACTTAGTTCCTTATCATAACACGGGTAACTCCGCTACGGTTTTTTTGGTGGGCTCCAGCTTTGTGAAAATATTATATCCAACATGTGTATTCTGTAACAATAATATACGGACGCCATGAAGATGTATATGCGAGAAATTCGTTCCTCTTAGCGAGAACACGACGCGGCAATCATACGAAGAAAAAAACTTTATCCAGGTTTTCAATTTATAATTAGAATTCCTTGTTTCACCGGTTACCTGACTAGATGTAACTAACTTCATCGTTTTCTCTCTACTAGACTTCTCTTTTACCACTGTAAAAGGCCATCCTGGGAGATGAAAATTCTCAGGCAACAGTAACTTCATCTCTGTTGGAACGCAATATATGAAGTTCTCATAGCTACTACACCAACCATGATATACTTGACGACATCCTCCTCGCCCTACTAAAGTTTCATAGCTTAGGCTGACATATATCATAATATACGATTAATTTATACACACAAACTAGCTTTAGTTTTCGCAATGTAACTATCATACAGAACAGGGAAGCTGCATTCTGAGGCAAAATCCAAGAACGATCAATTAAAAAAAACTCTCCCTTCCTTCTTCGCTTTGTCCTAGCGTTCTGATTATCTAGCAAAATACGTCCCAGAGAGAGGCGGATGCTGCTACACAATGGGGTAAGTTCTTCCATCTTGATAAGATAAAGACTAGCTTCAGTGTTCGCCTCTTCGTGTAGGTCTTGGGATGTCTGGCCAGAATTTCTAATGACTATTTTATTTCATTATTCTTTGGCATGATTAGATAAGCAGCGTCAGCCCCAATTTGTTAAGCGGTAAAGAGGGTTATTAAGATCGCTAGAGTGTAAACTACCTAACTTTCCAGGTCCCTTTATGTTTAATTTACATGGTCTTGACTTATGGTCATAAATATACATAGTTACAATATATATATATATGAGTTGTTATCTATGTTGTTTTACTCCCCATTGTATTTTGTATTTTGTCTTGAAATAAAGTTTGTATAAAAATAAAGATGGGGTAGTAGGGAAGTGGAATATTCAAATGGCTTCAGAAAGAAATCTAAATATTCTTCCTTGAAGTCTTTTATCCACTTCTCCGAGGCAATGGGTCCCACAATTGACACTAGAGGTGGACCCCATCCTATATATATATATATATATATATATATATATATATATATATATATATATTATAATAATAAAAGATGCAAAACAACCACAGGGGGGAGTTGAATGATAGTTCTATTCCTTTCGTATTGCAGCCAACACTTTTCGAGAGCTTGCAATTTTGCAGAGGGAGTAGAGAGTCCGGGCAGGTGCGTCAGAGTAGCTCTGGTTTGGGAATCAGAGCTATCATTCAACTCCTTCCTCGTGTTTATATATATATATATATATATATATATATATATATATATATATATATATATATATATATATATATATATATATATGTCATTAGCCGATTAGGTAAAACTGGTCAATTAGCAAGAACTCATTTAAAATTAAGTCCTTTCTAAAAATTTCTCTAATACGTTTAAAGACATATTTTTTTCATTTATGTTAATGTAAAAATTTATAATTTTGTACCAAGAGAAACTTTGAAAACCTACCTAACCTTATTATAACAAGTGCAATTTAATTTAGCCTAACCCAACTAAATATACTTTAGATACGTTTACAATAATTTAATAATAAACAAACACAATGAAATATATTTTTTTCGTTATGTTCAGAATGATTTTGGCGAAATTATTGCATACACAAATTTTCGCTTGTCTTATATGGCAAGAAGAGCGTTGCTATTTAAGCCAAAATCCCAAGTTTTACCTAATCGGCCTTTAAAATTAGTTAAAAGCGCATACTAAGCAAAAGTAGACCCTTACTGTCACGACATTTCACCTCATGTTTATCACAAGGATAAAACTATGGTTTAATAAAGGTTTTCTCATGTAACATTGTTATGTTTGGTTTAACCACTTGTCAGCGACTGACAATCGTCATAGCAAAGGCTTCTACATAAGTTAAATTAAGAATGTTATACAGTCAAACCTGAGCTTAATGGAATGTGTCTCTAGGTTCGAGTGTCACCTGCAGAATGTTAATATGTATATGTGTGTGTGTTGTATGAATGTGAATATTATATATATATATATATATATATATATATATATATATATATATATATATATATATATTATTCACATTCATACACACACACACATATACATATTAACATTCTGCAGGTGACACTCGAACCTAGAGACACATTGCCATTAAGCTCAGGTTTGGACTGTATAACATTCTTAAATTTAACTTATGTAGAAGCCTTTGCTATGACGATTGTCAGTCGCTGACAAGTGGTTAAACCAAACATAGCAATGTTACATGAGAAAACCTTTATTAAACCATAGTTTTATCCTTGTGATAAACATGAGGTGAAATGTCGTGACAGTAAGGGTCTACTTTTGCTTAGTATGCGCTTTTAACTAATTTTAAAGGCCCCGAAATGGGGCAGTATACACGAATTAAGGTAGGGCAGTATACCTAGGCCTAATCAGGGCGGTATACCTAAGTCTAGGCAGAGTGATATACTCAGATCTAGAAAGTGTAGTATACGTAAATTTTGAGCCTAGGCTGTGCAGAATACCCAGTATACCTGGACCTAACCAGGGCAGCATACCTGGATCTAAGAAATACAGTATACTTGGTTTGTGCTGGGCAATATACCCGGGTAATGAAAAGGCAAGGAAGTATTCCCAGATGTTGAGGCAAGGCAAGAGAGTATACCCGCGACCAGACAGATTCTGGGCCTAAGCACGGCAGAATACATGGGTTAAAGCAAGGCAATGTACTTGGTATGCTCTGGGCAATATACTCAGGTGGTGAGGCAAGGCAAGGCAGTATTCCCGGGACAAGAGAATACAGTATATACATATCCTTAGTCTAGACAGGGAAATGCAGTATATCTAGGTCTAGGCAGGGCAGTATACTCAGGTCCTGGGTCTAGACAGGGCAGTATACCAAGGTTACAGCGGAGCAGAGTACTACTTCTGTACCTGGGACTAGGCAGTGAAGTATACCCTTGTCGAGGGTCTACGCCGGTCAATACAGTACGCCCGGGTCTAGACAAAGCAGTATACTCAGGTCCGGGTCTAGACAAAGCAGTATACTCAGCTCGTGGGTCTACTTATAGCAGTATTCCTTGGTGATGGGGCAGGCAAGGAGAGCAAGGGTGATGACGGTGTCCACACCTGAGCCCTAATAAAAGGTCCTAACCAGACAGGTCCTGGGCCACTCCTTATTGCCCGAGCGGTGGTCCTGCGTGTGTTCACGATGGTCACTCGATGACAAAAATATCTTCTATGTTTTTCAAGGAGACAAATATGAGGCCGCTTCCTGTTATTATTTTGAAGTAACTGATTGATCCGTAACCCGATTTCTGAATTGCAGTATTTTATATACCGTCAATCAATACGTAAACAACTCCTAGGTGTCTGTGGAAGGTAATCTCATTTTTGTTTTCATTTCACCTCTTCACATCTTCTTGATGCCCGACGTCCGTCGTAAATTTAGCAGCCTGGAACAAATTACTGTATGTGTCGACACGTCTATATTTCAGTAGCCAGTGTCACTTTAACGGTGACAGGGCGCTCGTTATCCGGCGCTAACGACCCTCCCAATCACAATACTTAGAGCGCTATTACCCACCAGCTAAATGAACTGCCGTATAATCGATTTCGGAGACCTTATCTGTTTCTGTTAGTTTATCTCCCGATATATCTCGAGAAAAATGATGGAATCTGTTCCTATTTCGGTAGATGGGTTAGGAGAAGAACCAGAGAAGGTAATTGGCTTTGAAGTTGACATTCGAGGCTTCTGTCGTCCTGGATGCTTTGATTACAGCTTCTGTCGTCCTGGACGCTGTGATCACATTCGCTGTCACCTTGAGTACTGTCCTCTTGAGCGCTGATGTCACTGTTGTTGTCGTCTATGGAGCTGTTATCACTGCTGCTGTCACTTTCCTCAGTCGCTGTCGTCTTGATTTCTGTCGTCTTGGGCAGTGTCGTCTTATGCGATATCGTTGCGGCCGTCGTCGTCATGACAAGTATCGTTGTGGATGCTGTCGTTCCGGGGAAATAATAAAAATGCGCTCTCCACTGAGCAGTGCAGAACGTTCAGTATACTTGGATCTAAGCAGGGCAGTATACGCGGATCTAAGAAAGTCAGTATACTCGGTCTATGCTGGGTAGTATACCTTGGTAATGAAACAAGGCAAGGCAGTATTGGCAGATGCTGAAGCAAGGCAGAGCAAGGGAAATAGTATTGAAGAAGTCCTTACTATCGCAGCGTTGGTAGCGAGTGGTGAAGTACATTATTATCGTATATCGAGACGTCAGTCAGAGACTGGATCGTCTCGTTCCAGCCTCCAGCTGTAATAACAAGCGGAAAAAGGACGCTTCGTCCAGAATGGCTGCCACGTCACGTGTGAGATCATCATGTACCAAAACAATTGTGGTCATCTGCTCTCTCTAATTGGAAGTTTTTTTTTTTTTACCGTTTCAGTGACCTTGATAGTGTCTGTTACCCGTCACCTGCAGGTCTCAACAACTCTACTTTCATCACATATCACCTATACTTTCACTCTCAGCAGTACGTGTTGTCTATACTTTCACTCTGGTGGTACTCAGTACCCATACTTTAGTTCTCAGTGGTATCCATCACCCATACTTTAGTTCTCAGTGGTATCCATCACCCATACTTTAGTTCTCAGTGGTATCCATCACCCATACTTTAGTTCTCAGTGGTATCCATCACCCATACTTTAGTTCTCAGTGGTATCCATCACCCATACTTTAGTTCTCAGTGGTATCCATCACCCATACTTTAGTTCTCAGTGGTATCCATCACCCATACTTTAGTTCTCAGTGGTATCCAACACCCATACTTTAGTTCTCAGTGGTATCCATCACCCATACTTTAGTTCTCAGTGGTATCCATCACCCATACTTTAGTTCTCAGTGGTATCCATCACCCATACATTCGTTGTCCGTGGTATCAGTCACCCATACTTTCAATCTCAGTGGTGTTTATCTATTAAACCACTCTAGCGTTACCCAGCACTTTCCCTGTTTTATAGGGTTGGTATAATTATTATCTTGCATGTATTGAGATAGCGGGGACTGCGGCAATGGAATACCTGGAATACCTTCCTGGGATCACGCGAGATTTCAGGAAGCTAGAAAAAAAAATATTACATAGCTTATGTGGCACTACGCTATGGTGGAGCTTATTGGCTTTCTTGCGTTTGAAAGAGGGTGCCTTGAATCATCTGAAGGGTTCTTTATCCAGTGAAATGGAGCATCTTTCCACCTCCTTGGATTAAACTTTATTACCTCAGGTGCTGTATGATCATAACGGGTTTAGTGTTTCTAATGAATGTAATGGTATTAATTTGCATCCCATGAAGCACCTGACATCCCTTGATGTCTCACACATGCAACTGTCACCTGACATCCCTTGATGTCTCACACATGCAGCTGTCACTTGGCATCTCCTTAAGTCTCACACATGCAGCTGTCACCTGACATCCCTTGATGTCTCACACATGCAGCTGTCACTTGGCATCTCCTGAAGTCTCACACATGCAGCTGTCACCTGACATCCCTTGATGTCTCACACATTCAGCTGTCACCTGACATTCCACGAAGTCTTAATTCCCGTCTAATGCCAACTTCTGGTCTCCATCTCATGTTTCGAACTTCCAAACACGACCAACAGGGCTTCAAGCTTACAAATCTTTCTGGTAGTTGCGGCGTGATGGTCTAAACGCTGAGAACGCTTCTGTGAACGATGGTGGTTGGTAACATTCCATTTTACCCTTCACTGCACCAAATCATTTATCATTAGCTTTGAAATGAGCTGAGGTGGGATAACAGCTCTTAGCCCGTAAAATTTATTCGCGTAAAGAAAATTGATTGTTATAGTTTCTGCAGAATAGTAAAACATGTGAAATACATCAGTGTGGTTGATGAGTAAGACATATATGTGCAACAGTTGGATATTTTTATTGTTGAAACGTTTCGCCTACACAGCAGGCTTCTTCAGTCAAATATAGTTAAGAGAAGTAGCAGTGAAATAAAAATGATGAAATCAGTCCATCAACTGATTACATCATCAGCATTTCACTACAACACATCCTGTCTCTGTATCTGACTGAAGAAGCCTACTGTGTCTTACTCACCAACTTGTCGGTATTTTATACAATTTTCAGCATATCCGTCAACGTTCCATCAAGAATCCATTGTGTGCCCAGTTGTGACAAAATCTCTTTAGTCTGCTAGCTATCAGTGAGTAATTTTCGAGCGAAGTTTTCTCTTTCCCTGCCGACGGACTAACATTAGTATATTCTTGAAGGAGTTCCAGCCACAACCATTCTGTGACTTAACCTAATCATTGCTTGATTAGCAAGTCTTCCAGCTGTAATTGAAGTCCTATGTCCAAAAAAATCTTTGGTCTATCCTTTTTACCACAATTTTAATACAAGACAGCACCAATGGAGTTAATGAATGGTAGGATCATAATGTAAACATCGGTGTCATCACAACATATCACGGTGACCTTGAATGGGCCGTGGCAGATTCGCGTTGTATGAAGTAACATTCAGCTATTAATTTCCACATGTGCTAAAGAAGGAATTCAAGATGGCGTCCATAATGGCTGCTGCTCGTTATTTCCTTCATATCTTCGCATTTCAGGCATGATAGAAATACAACGAAATTCTTTAAACTTTGGTTTTCGCACACAAGCAATCCAGAAAAAAAAACACTTATGACAAAATTAGAAACGGAATGGTATGCAGATGTACATGAAATATACCTAACATGTGAACCACGTGTTTTACTAATGTACAATATATGCCATGGTTATTTTCAATGTTTCTCATTTTCAGATAATGTACGTACATTGTGCACTGCGCAAGGGAAAAGCTGGGTTCAGCTGGTTTTGTTAAATGTTGACGGTAAGGGCCGCGGGACTCCTGTGCTGGCGAGCATCAAGGGAGATAATGTGCTTCGAGAGACACTGGAGAAAACACATCCACTGAAGGTTCGCGTTGCTTGCCACAAGAACTACACACGTGAAAACACTATTGCTGAAAAGAGAAAATCGTAAGTATCGAAGTAACTCTGGTATTCAAAGCGAGTGTCTTGAACTGTGCCGAAGATGAATGGGAAAATACTGTTGAAAAATGCGTAAAAAATATTTTGTATTTAGTGGCAGCTGAGGCAAAATACCATCGTACCAGTGCTCAAGCAGTCCTCGAAATAGAGATCAGAAGGTAGAATCCGTTGGTCGGCCAAGTAATAAAGTACGGGAAAATGCTTTCAAGAAGCTCTGCGTCTTAATGAAAATGATGAATGTCAGTAGTACTCTGTGTCAGATCTCTTAGAGTACAGTCACCAGCATTATAAATAGAGGATCGAGTTGTAGCCACCAGTATGTTAAGGAAGGAAACGTGTTGTAACCAGCAGCATATTAAGCAAGGAAACGTGTTGGGACAACCTTCATTTTCAGGAAGGAAACGTGCTCAGGATTCCATCAGTATAATGAAGGAAATGTGTTTAGGGACACCAGCATTATAAGGAAGGAAAGTTTTCTGGCTACCAAGCAAGAAAAGGAAGGAACCATTTGGGACTACCAGCATTATAAAGGGTGAAATGTGTTGGGGTTTCCAACATTATATAGTGAAAAATGTGCTGATGCTAACAGCATAAAACGAAGAAATAGTGTTGGGGCCACCAGCGATAAACAAGTTTTATTTGGGGAGAGAGAAAGAGGTTTAGTTTTATGAGGTATGGGATATTAAATTATTATGAGAACTCTTTACGTCAACGTCACCAGGACGAGGCTGCTCGAGGGGCGTACCGAGTGGATAACGTAGAGGTTTAGCGGGTTTTTGACGTAGAGTTTGTATAATGAGCAGTATGAAAGCAGAGAGTGTACATAGTCTAGGGGTACAAGCCGACTTCGTGTTTTAAGATCACAGATGTAGGCGACTATTGTCACCAGGTACCTGGTCTTCAGGGAAGACCAAGTACCTGAAAACTAGGGATGAATGCTTCTGCTGTGAATGGATTATTTTTCATTGACATTCTGTTTTAATAAAGCGCCACTCCCAGGCTTGTGGTAAATGATTTTAAAAGCGACAAGTTGAAGATTGAGACACTTATACAACTTATGGGAATCTTTATTAAGTGTCATTATAAGTGTCTCAATCTCCAACTCCCAGACTTGCTGGGGGATGAGAACTGCATAACAAAATAATGGAGGAACACTTCAGAAGGCCTACCGGCCTATGATAAGGAAAATCCTTCTCAAATCTTAACGTCTAACAAAAATATTTTCCCGACCCATTTTCAAGGCTAGTCCACTCAAACTCAACCCATTGCGCAATATGAGTTAGTAGAGTCGTAGATAATCTGCTCAAGCAAGCTTTTGGTGCTACCCCGCATCCATCAACGTATGCACCAAAGCTTAGCTAATCAGGACTTGAACTGAACTTACCATGTTCCCTCTAGAATACAGCCAATGGTTTGTTGGTAATTTACCTCTTGTATGAAAGAAGTGTGTTGAAAAGTCTTGGTCCTTCACGCTTATAAGTTTTCTCTGCCATATCTCTTAATTTCATAGGAAGTGATTTCTATGTGCAGATTTAGGAGCAATTCCTCTAGAATTTTTAAGGTGTATATTATAATGTATGTTTCTTACCTGCTTCCCAAATACAGATCAAGGCACTTCAAGCGCTACCAATGTTAGAGGCGTTTGGCTGAATTTATAAGCGGTGAAAGTTCTCTGTACATTCTCCGTATCCGCAATTTCGCCTGCCATAGAAGAGTCTTTTAGAGTACAGCAGTATTCCGACCTACAAAAAACAAGTGACTTTAAGAATATTATCAGTGGTTTGGCATCTCTTGTTTTGAAGATTCTAGTTATCCAGCCTAAAGAATATTATCAGTGGTTTGGCATCTCTTGTTTTGAAGATTCTAGTTATCCAGCCTATTGTAACCTTTGAACGTGAGATCTTCTAACATTATCACTCAAGCTCCTCACGTTACACCTTCACACTATCTAGTGATACGAGTTTGGATGCCCACAATGATTTGTATCTTCTCACGAGGTTAAACACCTCGTGAGAAGATATATGAAGTGTTCTGAGTTTCTTGACTGAAATTCAGATATGAATATATTTCTTAAGGTATGCACCCTGAACGGACATCAAAAAATTGAGTGGAAATGAAGAACTCCTGACTATTTAGGAAATAACTAAATCTGTCACTGGAAGATCACTAATGAGATCAAGCAATACTTGCAGCAACACTAGAGAAACATGAATTTGCAAATCAACACAGATAATTTAGTTGCATTTCTGTCATCGTGACTAAGTTTGGTTGCACTAGCTTTCACGAGGACTGAGTTACAGAAAAAAACATCAATAAACATTCATAAATATTTATAAGTAAACGCAAAGAAGGTATCTGTTCATCTTATAGAAGCTTTCAAAAGTATTTATAGAGATTTACAAATTGTAGCACTTTTTTTAAGGCAGCAAAAATAAATTTAAGTCAGTATGTCAAAGAAAAACTTGCATATACTGCTCATAAATTTTTATGTTAATCCGACTCATGGTGTAATAATCTGATATATGAAAATATATAACTGCACATTAAGTGGCCCAATTAAATCCTTTGTATATGTATAATACCAACATTTTCAATATACACTATAAATATATCCCAGTTAATATTATTATCTCATTTCTTATGACTGTTTTGTTTTACAACACTACATTAAACTACTAAAATATTCCGAATGATTTAAGCTGTAATATTCAGCGAAGCAGGAAGATAGGCACAATGGTGAACCTTATAATAACGAATTATCACATGTAAGCAAATGCAAAATCACATCTGAATCGTTTGAAGTTATAAACAAATAATTTCAAACAATTTGAACCCCGATCTTCATCGCGTCGATTAATTTCCTTTATTCAGCTTTTATATTTCTTCCCTAAGTCTCCTTCTGTCGTCAGCGGCCCTCAGGGCAAGATCTCTCATCAGTTATCGCATCGCAAAATGGTATACCTGGGAGAGGAGGAGGCGTCGGCAATGACAAGCCGGGAGTGATTATCAGAATTGGTTCAAGCGCCTAGTGTGGGTTATTAGCAGGCTGGGGGCGATGTGTTAGCTGGGGGCGAGTATTAAGCTGCCCCTTCATCCTGATGCTGTGGATGACTAGTGAGGTTAGGGAGAAGTTTGCCAAAAACATTTATTATCTCTATTTTTCGTCCGATTTTAATTCATTTTTCCTGTTTGAATAAGTGTACATGACTTCAATACAGATACAAGTTTCATTAAGATCAGCCAACAAACAAATGAATAGAAAAATATTCTGAAAATTGGATTTGGCAGCCGCACTGCATATATTGGCACTGCCAAAAGTATTTTGGGCTCTCCCTACTGATAAAACAATGCTAAACCGATTTTATTATGACGAAAAATACTGTAATGTACCTTATTTTCATCCCTCAAAAAATAAAGTTAGTAAGTTTTTTATATTTAATAAAATATCTACCCTTTAACCTTCCCCCAACTTTAAGTTTTCGTCTATATTCCTAGTAACGACTGTAGTATCGTCCAACAGACCTCACGCTGCTACACTACGCGTTACTTCCTCTTGGAGTCTATTAAAGCTCTCTGCCATTCTGTGAAGACAAATATATATTTTACCTGCTC
>WNWK01043502.1:0-15468 GCA_009830355.1 Cherax destructor
TGTTCTACTTGTTAGGAAATTATAGATCCATCTACCAACTTTTCCTGTTATTCCTTTATCACGCATTTTGTGTGCTATTACACCATGGTCACACTTGTCAAAGGCTTTTGCAAAGTCTGTGTATATAACATCTGTATTCTGTTTATCTTCTAGAGCATCCAGGACCTTGTCGTAGTGGTCCAGTAGTTGGGACAGACAGGAGCGGCCTGCTCTAAACCCATGCTGTCCTGGGTTGTGCAATTGATGGGTATCAAGATGGGTGGCGATCTTGCTTCTTAGAACCCTACCTCTGGACGAAGACCTACTTCCACTACCTCTGGACGAAGACCTACTTCCACTACCTCTGGACGAAGACCTACTTCCACTAGTGCATGGTTCTTACTTTGATGCCGCCGCCTCCTGCCTCGACTCACCTGACTACAGTATGTAAGTCACTTCTCCGGCCATATGCCGTACTTTTTACAAGACTAATTGACTGAACACTTCGATTCCAGGCTCAGGGACTGATTACCTCAAACTCCTCCTCTCCTTACACCTTTCTGCTTTGTATTGGACTGATGAAGCCACTGTGTGGCGAAACGTTTCCTCAATAATGATTCCCATATCTTGCTCAAGTGTCTAATTCTTCAGCATCTTTTTTGACTGATGACTATTTTCTATCTTAATAATGGTCAGCCGGGTCAAGCAGCTGATCACAAAACAGAAGACAAGTTCATCAGTTACAAGGAGTAGGTTCAGAAGTTCAACTTTTATCCCAGAAAGATCGAAGACCTCCGACTCATTTTTTTATATATTTCATTTAAAAGACATAGTTCATCATACATAGTAAATATTACTTTAAAACATAACCAAAACATTAACATTAAACCCCAAACAGGATATAACATACCTATACATTAGGTAACCACACTAACTGACACCATACGCCAAAACTGTAACATTGTTCAAAACTTGAAATTGTTCAAAACTTTAACATTATTTAAAACTTTAATATTGTTCAAAACTTTAACATTGCTCAAAACTTGAAATTGTTCAAAACTTTAACATTATTTAAAACTTTAATATTGTTCAAAACTTTAACATTGTTCAAAACTTTAACATTGTTCAAAACTTTAACATTTTCAAAACTTTCACATTGTTCAAAACTTTAACATTGTTCAAAACTTTAACATTGTTCAAAACTTTAACATTGTTCAAAACTTTAACATTGTTCAAAACTTTAACATTGTTCATAACTTTAACATTGTTCATAACTTTAACATTGTTCAAAACCTTAACATTGTTCAAAACTTTAACACTGTTCAAAACTTTAACATTGACATTCTCATAAACTCTCACAATTTTTTTTTTATTAAATACATTAATACTTCATACAGAGTATAAATACAAGACCATAACCACAAAATCACGATACCCCCTAAGGGATATAACACGTAACCTTTACTAAGAGTGTCCCTCACATGAGTGTCCTCATAGCCTCATGAGTGTCCTCACATAGAGTGTCCCCCCAAACCAACAAGAGGTAACTAAAAACTATGTCAGGAAAAAAACCTAAAAATGCACAAATGAAAACATGACTGCCTCCAATAACCATACAGGGTGCAACACACCTTAAACCGTAAATAACATTTCACCCTTCCGACAACAATGACTAAA
This sequence comes from Cherax destructor, assembly GCA_009830355.1. Classification (NCBI taxonomy): domain Eukaryota; kingdom Metazoa; phylum Arthropoda; class Malacostraca; order Decapoda; family Parastacidae; genus Cherax; species Cherax destructor. The sequence goes on from WNWK01043502.1 coordinate 1,657, forward strand.
ACAAATAACCGTTTATATTGTTACATATAAGACATCACACTGCAACCGGGAACACCGTGTTTTTTTTTTTTTTTTTTTTACGTTCTTCTCACTCATTAGTAATACATATCATTTTTTTGTTGTTATTATTTTATATACTCTATAAAACAAAACCCCTTAACATGATGAATTACATCGGAACAAAACAGATAAACGAAGGAAAAACTCTGTCACAAAAACATCATACACCATATTATGTACCCGTACCTAACCTGAAAACCTAAATAATTCCCACTGACATCAGGCCTCAGTAACGCTCATAGACACCACAAACATGGTAAAATACAAAATGATACATCCTCCATGTTAATATATATAGACTCCCTAAGCAACCTGTTAAAACTAAGACAACAAAACAAAATTTTTTTTTGGTATATAATGCAACAAGATGACAACATGATTTTTGAGGCTAACAATACGTTATAACTTTCAACCAATACAAGACACATGTTTATGATCAATAACAAACGTACATGATAAACCTATATATTTCAAACCTAAACTAGTAAACCCCTCATGCCATCAAAGGAAATACACATATACAACTGTTTATACCAACCACAGATACATCATAAGATCATTAACTATTTTTTTTAAAATATATATACATAACACTGAACACTATCCCCTCCCCATGCACCAAAACTCAAAAGTTTACATCAAATCATGATACAACTGACCCACACACGCGAAAACTAAACAAATGGTTCTCAGACTACACAGACTACAGCTAGTACAAAAACATTTTCCAAAAAAATTTCAAAACGCATCTTGAACTCATAATTTACATAAACATCTCAAAACCCTTGTTAACCCCCCAATAATATATTTATACATGTACCCATAATCCTTTGCACATTAACCTCTAGAATATAAAGGATATTATCAATACATTTATTATCACAACCAGATGCCTTGTTTCTGTATTTTTCTTCTTCACAATAGGGAACGCTACCAAGTCTCACAACCAAAGTTTCCGTATTATGTGATATATGACCAGCTAATATGAATCACAAAAAAATTCTGTGGCTAAAGCATAACAATAAAAATCCTGAACCTCCTAGGAGACAACGAACCAAACAGAACCCACCACCCTTCCCCTTACCTCAACCTCCTCACCCTTATCACATACACACAACTCCTCATACCCCCCTTCCCTCCACTTCCTTCCCCAACCACTCAAACACAAACTTACACACACCTACACCCTGACCCCTACACTAAACTACACACACGCCTCCTATCCTGACTCCAAAACACTACTGTCAAACCCTATCCCACCATACATGAGCCCACCCAACACTCTTTACACCCACCCCAATTAACGTATGCACCGTCAAATGACGATATTCAACCGGAAAGCCTTGTCCCACGCCCTCCCATATATCCCTCATTTTCTTTTCTCATGGATCCGCTTTCTGTTAACTCCCTGATGGATTATTAAGTTTTCTAATAACTTTAAGCTTAATATTTCACTAAAAAGTTTTACAGATAACCGAGGTGAACTTTGTATATGCTCTTAAGTTCAAATAGTAACTTTATTTGCTCTTAGTTTTAAACAAGACGTAATTCTCAGTGAAATGTGGTGGGTGGGGGTGGTGATTTGTGGTGGTGGGGGTGGTGATTGGTGGTGGTGGGGGTGGTGATGGTGGTAGCTGTGACAGTGGTAAGAGTAATGATGGTAATAGTGAAGATGGTGGATCAGCGGACACTTATGTTCGGTTGTGAACATTTATTAAAGGAACGTTTCGCTACGAGTGGTTTCATGTGACTGAAGAAGCCGCTTGTGGCGAAACGTCTCCTTCAACAAATGTCCCGAAGTGTACACAAGTATCTTTTCTATGTCTTGTCGGTATCACCATTCTGCTTTACGAATATCGGTGGTGATTGTGCTGGTGCTTATGAGGCGGTGATAACAGGTAGTGTGGAGGGCTGGTGACCTGTGTACAGGTACTGGGAGGCCCATGACTAGCCAAGTGTTTGTTTTATCAGGTAGTGGTAGGGAACCCAATGGAAGTAAGTCACTTTGTCTGACTTTTTTTGTTATCCTAGGTAATCTAGATGCATGTGCTGTTGTGTATGATAATTTATGTAACTGTATTTGTGTAAGTATACCTGAATAAACTTACTTAACATATCTACTACCAAGGAGAACAAGAGGCTTGGCAGTTTGGTGCAAAATTCTCCCCAGTGAGAAGCAGGGGTGCAGTTATTAAGTGTATAGGGTCCAAGACTTTCCATCACCTTCCTTTCATATTAAGAGTAATTACCAAGTGACTCTTTTGCTGTTTTTCAAAGGGAACTTGTTTGATAAACCAGATCGTTATTAACCTGGTTGTGGAGGTCTTATTCAAGTTCAAAGCAGTGTGGGCAGTGACCCTCTGAATCGGTTGTACATGTAGACAACAAAGTGAAATAGGGAAGTGTTAGTGGTGAAAAGGGCTTAACAACTGGCAAGACACCCACCAAATACTACTCAGTTATTGATAATATTACTCCTTATGTTAATGAAAAAAATACTTGCAATAATAATTTAGTTACTACTAATACTTTTACTACTAATTAATACTAATACTAATAATTACTAATACTACTAATACTACTACTACTACTACTACTTACTACTACTACTACTACTACTAATAATAATAATAATAATAATAATAATAATAATAATAATAATAATAATAATAATAATAATCATGAAAAGAAATATGTTTTATTAAAGAAGCACAGATGGGAACTTAGCAGTGGTGTGAGCTCACTATACCACTTTATCGAACTTTGCGTATCATAAACTCTCACTGCTGGAGGAGGTTACCACATAACTTGCGCTGTGTCAAACTTAAACTACACAACACCAAGGACTCGTAAATTTGGCACGTCTTCAACCTATAAAGATGTTCGACTTGAGGTATCACTGGCTTTCAGTTGTGTGGCAAAACTCACAACTACTAGTAAAAATAAGAGAAGAAAAAAGAAGAAACAATTGATGAATGAGACGCACAAGATGATACTTTATGGTGGATTGTGTTTCAAACTTGCCCTACCGAGAAGACTACTAAATTATGGGCCGTTGCTCCCCAATAAAGGCCTTGGTAAATCGAATCTTCATGGAGGCTGGAATTTATCGTAGTAGCGTGAGGTGATTTTCGAGGGAGTTATTGGAAGGCTGTTGTTGTTGTTGTTGTTGGTGAGGCCACACTGGCAAGCCTCGTTGGTGATGGTGGTGAAAGTTGGTAATGCAACCGTTCCACATGCACATCTGATTCACCTGTCCCCACCCACCTACGTATGGCACTCAACCTCAGCTGAAATGTTCAAAAATTATTTTCTAACATTGTTATTTCGGTAGTGTTGGCAGGTAACAGCAACGATAACACTAGTTTCATACATTTGGGATAAAAAATATGCTGAAAATCACCAAAAACTGTTGTAGCCCATTCCTTTCCCTTCCATCATCCCACACCTCCTCAGTGACTGTCTTGTCCCTAAACTGTCTTCTTAGCTCCCGCCCCAACACCTCCCCCAGTGACTTCTGTGTGGCACCACCCCTCCCTATTACACACACGGATCCCTCCTCTCCCCATTCCGCTTGTGCAGTCCTCTTTGGGATCAGTGGTGCCATTCACGTTGAGAGAGACAAAGCTGCGCCTCCACTGTATCCAGACGCTACTCAATTATCTTACAGCGTTTCTACCCTGCCTCTCGAGACTGCCTTCTCTTTCTCTTACCCTCCCTGAACTTTTTTTCCTCTTTTTTTTTTTTTTATTTTCCCTAGTCTCATTATACTCTCGAAATCCTCCGAAGAGTATACTGTGGTATTCTTCCCTAGGCCTCTCATAGGCTCTTCTGGATTTCCCTCAGTATTTATTTTATTTCTGTTGTAAATTTCTGATAGAATTAATTTTCTCGTCTTGGATTTGTTCTTGACTTTCCTGGATTGTTGAAGGATTCTACATCATCCTTTCTCCTTCCTGCCTCTCCTCGGACTTCTGTGCTTCTTCTCCTCCTCTGCTCTCTGCCCTTCATTCATCTTTGGATTATCCCGTTTCATGTTACTTATTAGTACTTTACTTGTTGAGTGGGGTTTTCCATCTGCTTTCTTCTTCCGTCTCTCCAAATATTTTTTTTTCATTCCACGGGCGTTCTCTTTTTCTATGAATTATTTCTCTTACCATCTCTCTCTCTCTCTCTCTCTCTCTCTCTCTCTTCTCTCTGTTCTCTTTTCTTATCAGATACCTCTCCCAGCAGCCGTGAACTCGCTGGTTATATACTGGACAAGCTTTCAGAAGGACCCTCCACGCATTCTCTATGAGATACATCTCACGTTATTTCTGCTCCCCTTATTTACCTCTGCTTTTATGTCTTCTTTCTCTCTTTGTCTTCCCTGCCCCCTCTCTTTCTCTCTCCTCTTTGTTTGTTCCATCACCTCATCAATTCTTTCTTCAGCCTCTTTCCTCTCTCCCTCTTTCATGCACTTCTAGTTTCCATGCTCTTCCTGTTGCTTTAGCTCCTTGGTTTTCCTCTTTCTTGATTTACCAGCTCTTTTCCCTGTTTTCCCTATTTTTTAGTAATGTTCCTTAGCATCCTTTTCTTCCCTTTCATAATATAGTCGGCTTCAATCCCTACTCACTTCTCATTCTTCACCTTTATCTCGATCCCTCTCGCCCTTTCTTCCTGCTGACTAGTAGCTGGTGTGTGGGAAGGTGAAGAGAGGGGGAAGGGGAGATGGAGGTGGTGTGTGGGTAGGTGAAGAGAGGGGAAGGGGAGATGGGAGGTGGTGTGTGGGTAGGTGAAGAGGGGAAGTGGAGATGGAGGTAGTGAAAACAGAGGGAGGGGAGAACTGTTGGGTGAAGGGAAGGAGGTGAAACGAGGGAGTGTAATGTAGATTATAGTTATTCACACTCAGGTAGTTTACCTCTGAGTGTAGACCAATATAGTCAGGTAGTTACCTGAGTGTGGGAGTTGGGAGGGAAATTTTTTACCCTCCCTTCCACTGTTCCATCCAAGGGAGTCATATCCCCTGGATCATACTTGAGTACGTTCTCGTATAGCCACCAGTGCTACCCTTGTTATCCATATCTCGGTGAGTATGTCCTAACCCCCACCAGACATTTGTCTTTCCTGGGCATACTCCATCATTTTGGAGTAGTCCCTCTTCTGTGTACACATATGTTACCTTTTCCTGAGTATATGTTTTTTATTGAGTATGTCATTTATATAAAGCTAGCCCAGATGGAATGTGTTTGTTCTTTGATATATGAAATATGAATATTTTCATTTACTTCCTATATATATATATATATATATATATATATATATATATATATATATATATATATATATATATATATATATGAGGAAGTAAATAAGAAAATATTCATATTTCATGTATATCAAAATAATATACAAAAGAACAAACACATTCCATCTGAACGAATATAGCGCATATTATTTACTTAATTTAATAATAACAGACAATGAAATATATTTTTTTTCGTTATGTTCAGAATGATTTTGGCGAAATTATTGCATACACAAATTTTCGCTTGTCTTATATGGCAAGGTGAGGCTGCTGCTATTTAAGCCAAAATAGCAAGTTTTACCTAATCGGCACGACATATATTTTAGCATATAAGGTTGACGAAGTCATACGTTCATAGTGAGCATCTGGAGGACTGCAGCCCTATGGACGAGCCACCACTGGTCACACATTATTTTACATGGGAAACACCTGGCCTGTAATCCAGCAACAGTTTAAACTTTTATATACATGTCGTGCCGATTAGGTAAAACTTACATGGCTTAAATAGCAACGCCTACCTTTGCCATATAAGACAAGCGAAAATTTGTGTATGCAATAATTTCGCCAAAATCATTCTTGAACATAACGAAAAACATATTTCATTGTATCTTTGTTTATTATTAAATTAATGTTAACGTATCTAAAATATATTTAGTTGGGTTAGGCTAAATTACATTGCGCTTGTTGTAATAAGGTTAGGTAGGTTTCTTCAAAGTTTCTTAATACAAAATTATAAATTCTTACATTAACATAAATAAAAAAAAATATCTTTGTGAATGTATAAAAGATAAATTTTAGAAAGGACTTGTACTTAGATGAGTTCTGCTATTGACCAGTTTTACCTGACCGGCACGACATATATATAGTACAGTGGTACCCTCTGACTTACTATATTTTTTCATTCCAGAATGCTGCCCATGCCATTACCAAACGAATTTATCTCCAGAAGAATGATAAAGACTAGTCCTTTAGACCCCAAAATTACACTTACAAAAGCATTTAAAAAAATCAACTTACATAAAAGGGTGTGTTTGGGACCATCAAGTCGGGGTACCACTGTATAGTATATATATATACATATATATATATATATATATATATATATATATATATATATATATATATATTGTGTGTGTCTGTGTCGTGTCGAATAGGTAAAATTGGCTAATTATCAAGAACTCATTTAAAATTAAGTTCTTCTAAAATTTTCTCCTTATACATTTAAAGATATATTTTTTTCATTTATGTCAATGTAAAATTAATAATTTTGTACCAAATAACCTTAGAAAACTTACCTAACCTAATAAGTTTACAACATCATCAATAAACAAAAGAAAGAAATATATTTTTCGTTAGTTCAGAATGTAGATTTTTGCGAAAGTATTGCATAATAAATTTTTGCTTGCCTTATTCGCAAGAAGAGCGTTGCTATTTAAGACAACATAGCAAATTTTACCTATTCGGCATGTCATTATTATATATATATATATATATATATATATATATATATATATATATATATATATATATATATATATATATATATATATATATATATATATATATATATATAATCACAATACACACACACACTCATAATAATTTCTAGGTCACCCTTCAGTATTGGGTAGGGTTCCCTCGCCCCCTAGAACAGCTTCTGAATTTGTGTATGGATTCAACAAGGTGCGCTTGAAACATTCCTTAGAGTTTCTGGTCCTGTTGACATGATTGCAAGTATCACACACAATTAATGCAAATTTGTCACGTACAGGCAGGATGGATCCATGTATTCGTGTTGTTTTGCGCCAAATTCTGACCTCATCGGCATGTCGCAGCAGAAATCGCGATCTGTCAAACTAGGCGGCGTTTTTCAAGTTCCCAACTATCTAGTTTTGGTAAGCTTGTGCCCATTATAGCTCTAGTTTCCTGTTCTTACCTGGCACTAGTGGAACCCGGGTGTGTTCTGCTGCTGTAGCCCATACACTTCAAGCTGCGATGTGTTGTGCTTTCATAGATGATCTGCATACCACTTACCGTGTTGTAATGTATGGTTAGAGTCACTGTTGCTTTCCTGTCATCTTTAACCAGTGTGGCCATTCCCTTTCGACCTCTCTCATTATCAAGGGGTTTTCGCCCATGAACTGACACTCGCTGGATGTTTTGTGTTCTTCACCTTTCATTCTTTTGGTAAATCGTTAGAGACTGTTGTGCGTGAAAATCGCAGTAGACCAGTAGCTTTAAGATATTCGGGCCACCCCGTCTGTCACTAACAATCATTCTATGGTCAAAGTCACTAGAACACATTTCTTTTCCCACTGGTGTTTGTCTGAATAACAGCTGAACCTCTTTTGACGCAGTGTCTGTATACTTTTGTTGCTACGTGTTTGGCTGATTAACGAGTGGCAAGGTGTACCCAAAAAAAGGGCCACTGAGTGTATTCATATTTTCAGATGACATTCCTCAAGTTGGCATAATCTTTGTCTTAAGTGTAATATAACTTTTATCATAGCTGACTTCTCGTAGGCTAATTTGCTGAATATAAATTAATGTTAAGAAATAATTATAACTGAACAGTAATGTATCTATAAAACTTAATATATTTTTAAATTTATATTTTTTAAAAATTTTAATAATAACTATTAAAAGCTTAAAATATTTAAATATTACTTTAGATTTCAAGATTTTAAAATTTTTTTTTAAAATTACTATAGTAAATTCTAAAAGAATCAAAATTGCTTAAATTTCATAATATTAACAAATATTTTAAATTTAAATTTAGTTTTTAAAAAATATATTTAATAAAATTATTTTTATAATTAAATTTTAAAATGAATTTAAATTTTAAATTTAAAATTATTTTTTCAATTAAATTAAATCTTAAATTTTGTTTTAAATTTTTGATTTATTAAATATGTAATTCTAAAATAAAATCATAAAACTTTTTTATAAATTTTGTAAAGTTTTAAAATTTGAAAACTATTTTAAAAAATTGATAAGCTCAAACGTTTTAAAATGACTTCAAAAATCATTGCATAAATTATTTAAAATTTAAATTAGATTTAATATAAATAGTTTTAAAATATTTTAAATTTTTAAGATTTAATAGAAATAAATATTTAAATTAAATTATTTATTATATTTTAAAATATTATTTTAAAAAAATTTTTAATTTTAATAATATTTAAAATAAAATAATATATAAAATAGTTCCAAAAATTAATTATTATTTTTAAAATTGAATATCAAATTTTTAAAAAATTTTTTGAAAAATATCTAAACTCTAAAAGAAAATCAAAAATTGATTTCAAATTTCAAGGTTTTAAATTAATTTTAAAATAATTAAAATCTAAAAAATGATTTTATGATTTTAGATTTAAAATTTATAATAATTTTAAAATGCATAAAATATTAATTTAAACATTTAATTTTTATTCAATATTTAAAAATTTTTAAATTAGAAAATATAATTTTCTATTAAAAATCATAAATATTTAATAATTATATTTGAAATTAGTTAGAAATTAAAATAAGTTAAATTTTGTTTTATTTTTTAATTAATTTAATTATTTATGTTAATTAATTATATAAATAAAATTAATTTTTTTTATTTTATATTTAAATTAAATATTTAAAAATATTTACTCCAAAATATTAAATTAAAGTAATAGCTTTAATGTTTCATATTTCGAAAATATATGAAATATTCTATAAATATTGATTTTTATGATTTTTATGGATTTAAATGTAAATAATTAAAATATTCAAATGATAACTTTTTATCATTTACATTTAAGCATTTCAGGATTTAAATATTTTAGATAAAATATACCTAAGTAAGTTCAAGAAAATCATAAATTTGCTTACTTTTCCATAAATTTCAATTAGAGAAATTTATTTAAAAGGTGAAAATTAATATTTTAGTAAAGAGTTTGCAGAAAAGCATAAACTTAAAACGTCGAAATTAAAATACGATTTTAGCACATTTCTAGCTTAATGTTTCATGTATTTTTCGAAAATATTGAAATATTCTATAAAATATTGATTTTATAGATTTTTAATGGATTTAAATATGTAAATAATTAAAAATTAATGTAAATTTTGCATTTGACTTTAAGGCATTTCAGTTTGAAATTTTAGATAAAATACAGTTCAAAAATCTAATTTACTTTTCATAAATTTCATAAATTTATTTAAGTGTGAAATTAGTATTAGAAATGAGTTCAGAAACATCAACCTCAAACGTCAATATATAAGATTTACATTTCTGACTTTATGTTTCATTATTTCGAAAATAATATGAAATATTCTATAAAAATATTGATTTTTATAGATTTTATGGATTTTTTAAAATATGTAAATAATTATAATATTAAAATATAACTTGATTTTATTGCATTTTGACGATTAAGCATTTTCAAGATTTTGAAAATATTTTAGATAAAATATACCATAGTAAGCTTCCAGAAAATCATAAAATTTGCTTACTTTTCCCATAAATTTCAATTGCAGTAGAAATTATTTAAAGTGTGAAAATCTAGTATTTTAGTAAAATGAGTTTTGCAGAAACATAAACGCTCTAAAACTCGAAATATGCAATAAATCGATTTAGCACATTTTTCTAGCTTTAATGTTTATATTTTCGAAATAATGAAATATTCTATAAAATATTGATTTTATAGATTTTTAATGGATTTAAATATTAAATAATTAATAAATATTCAAAATGCTAAAACTTGATTTATTGCATTTTGACGATTAGCATTTTAAGGATTTTGAAAACTATTTTTAATAAAATATACCTATATAAGCTTCCTAAAAGAAAATCATAAATTTGCTTACTTTCCATAAATTTCAATTGCTAGAAATTTATTTAAAAGTGTGAAAATCTAAATTTTAGTAAAATAGTTTCAGAAAAGCATCAAACGTCTAAACGTCGAATATGCAATAAAATGATTTTACAATTTTCTGAGCTTTTAATGTTTCATGTATTTTCGAAAATAATATGAAATTCTATAAAATATTGATTTTTATAGATTTTTATTGATTTTTTAAATATGTAAATAATTATATATTCAAATGTAAAACTTATTTTATTGCATTTTTGACATTTAAGCATTTCAAGATTTTAAAACTTTAGTATTTTAGCTAAAAATGATTTTTCAGAAAATAACGTTAAAGTCGAAATATGCTAAAATATTTTAAATTTTCTAGCTTTTAAGTTTCATGTATATTTTGAAAATAATTAAAATTCTATAAAAATTTGATTTTATAGATTTTTAATGATTTTAAAATTGTAAAATATATATTAAAATATAACTTAATTTGATTTTGACATTTAAGATTTTCAAATTTTCTGAAAATATTTTTAGATAAAATATAAGAATTCTAAAAAAATTAAATTGCTTATTTTCTAAATTTAATTATAAAATATTAAAAGTTGAATTATTTTTTAAATGAGTTTTGAAAGATCAAACTGTTTAATAAATATCAATAAAAAGATTTCATTTTAGCTTTATTTTCATTATTTTCGAAATATAGAAATATTTAAAAATTATTTTTTAGATAATGTTTTAAAAAATAATAATTAATAAAATCAAAATGCTATAACATTTTTTGATTTACATTTTCATTTTCAGATTTAAATATTTTATAATATATAATTAAAAATAAAATTTATTTTATACATGAATTTAAAAGTTGAAAATATTTAGTAAATATTCAAGAGTCTAAAAGAAATAAATGATTTTAATTTTGAGCTTAATTTATTAATAATAAAATTAATTTGAGATTAATTTAAATGAAATAATATAAATTAAATCTAACTTTTTTATTATTTTGAATTAATTTAAGATTTTAAAATTTTGAAAAATATAAATAATTAAAAAAATCATAAAATTTTTTTTTTCATTTAATTCTGAATTTAAAATATTTTAGAAATATTAGAAAAGCATAAATAAATCGATTCATAATCATTAGAATTTTGTTAATTAGTATTTTGAATATAGAAAATCTTAAATAATATGATTATGATTTAGTTATATTAATGTATCTTATTTGATTTTTAGATTAGATTAGGATTTTTAAAATATTAATAAAATATAATGCTTAAGAATATAATTTTACTTCATAATTCATGAAAATTTTTAAAAAAAATTAATTTTATAAAATATTTCAAAACATAAATCATAAAACTTAAAATGCAAAAATGATTTTAGCAAATTTGAGTTTTTAATTTCATATTTTCGAAAATAGAAATATCAAAAATATGATTTTAAGATTTTGGATTTTTAAATTTAATATATTTAAAATTATAAATTATTTATATTTTTATTTAAGATTTTAGGATTTTTAAAAATATTAATAATATACTATAAAAGCTTAAAAATCATAATTTTGCTTTTTCCATAAATTTCAGAATTTAAAAATTTGAAAATATATTAGTAAAGTTTCAAAAAAAACATAAACTTTCATAAATATCAATAAAATCATTTAAATTTCTAATTTTAGTGAAAATGAGTTTTCAGAAAGATCAAACTTTACTCAAATATGAATAAAATATTTGCAATTTTGAGTTTAATGTTTCATTATTTTGAAAATATATGAAATATTCTATAAAAATTATTTTATAGATTTTTATGATTTAAATATAAATTTAAATATTCAAAATTATAAAACTTATTTATTGATTTGAATTAGATTTTCAAGATTTTTGAAAAATTAGATAAAATCCTATAGTAAGTTCCTAAAAGAAAATCATAAATTTTCTTACTTTTCCATAAATTTCAATTAGAAATTATTAAAATTGAAAATTAATTTTACTAAAAATGAGTTTCGAAAAGCATAAACTTAAAACTGAAATAGAAATACGATTTTAACATTTTTCATTTTTAATGTTTCATGATTTGAAATTAATTTTAAAAATATGATTTTTATTAAAATGTATAAAACTTATTTTATTGCATTTTTGACGATTTAAGGTATTTTAGATTTCTGAAAACTATTTTAGATAAATATACCTATGAGTAAGCTTTCAAAGAAAATCATAAATTTTCACTTTCCCATAAATTTCATTGCAGAAATTTATTTAAAAGTGTGAAAATCTAAGATTTTAGCTAAAAATGAGTTTTCAGAAAAGCACTCAAACTGCTCTAAACGTCGAAATATGCAATAAATCGATTTTAGCACATTTTTCTGAGCTTTTAATGTTCATGTATTTTTCGAAAATAATATGAATATTCTATAAAATATTGATTTTTATAGATTTTAGATTTTTAAAAATATGTAAATAATTATAATATTCAAAATGCTATAAACTTATTTTATTGCATTTTTTGACGATTTAAGGCATTTTCAAGGATTTTCTGAAAACTATTTTTAGATAAATATACCTATGAGTAAGCTTCCTAAAAGAAAATCATAAATTTTGCTTACTTTTCCATAAATTTCAATTGCAGTAAAATTCTATTTAAAAGTGTGAAAATCTAAGTATTTTAGCTGAAAAATGAGTTTTGCAGAAAAGCACTCAAACTGCTCTAAAACGTCGAAATATGCAATAAAATACGATTTTAGCACATTTTTCTGAGCTTTTAATGTTTCATGTATTTTTCGAAATAATATGAAATATTCTATAAAAATATTGATTTTTATAGATTTTTAATGGATTTTTAAAAATATGTAAATAATTAATAATATTCAAAATGCTATAAAACTTGATTTTATTGCATTTTTTGACGATTTAAGGCATTTTCAAGGATTTTCTGAAAACTATTTTAGATAAAATATACCTATAAGTAAGCTTCCTAAAAGAAAATCATAAAATTTGCTTACTTTTCCCATAAATTCAATTGCAGAGAAATTCTATTTAAAAGTGTGAAAATCTAAGTATTTAGCTGAAAATGAGTTTTGCCAGAAAAGCACTCAAACCGTTAAAACGTCGAAATATGCAATAAATACGATTTTAGCACATTTTTCTGAGCTTTTAATGTTTCATGTATTTTCTGAAAATAATATGAAATATTCTATAAAAATATTGATTTTTATAGATTTTTAATGGATTTTTTAAAATATGTAAATAATTAATAAATATTCAAAAATGCTATAAAACTTGATTTTATTGCATTTTTTGACGATTTAAGGCATTTTCAAGATTTCTGAAAACTATTTTTTAGATAAATATACCTATGAGTAAGCTTCCAAAAGAAAATCATAAAATTTTGCTTACTTTTCCCATAAATTTCAATTGCAGTAGAAATTTATTTAAAAGTGTGAAATCTAAGTATTTTAGCTGAAAAATGAGTTTTCAGAAAGCACTCAAACTGCTCTAAAACGTCGAAATATGCATAAAATACGATTTTAGCACATTTTTCTGAGCTTTTTAATGTTTCATGTATTTTTCGAAAAATATGAAATATTCTATAAAATATTGATTTTTAGATTTTAATGGATTTTTAAAATATGTAAATAAT
>WNWK01043503.1:0-15468 GCA_009830355.1 Cherax destructor
GTTTAGACATGTACTTTGTTGTAGACATGGAGAGACATAATAACCTGTTATGTCTTAAGTTTCTAAGGTTGTTTGAATATTCAAAGTTAAGGGGGATACAGGAGGGTAACAGTAGGGCCTGAAATTTAATTTGAGGTATCTATTTAGAAATGCAGGATAAATACTCTGCACTTTATAGTAATGTATACTGTTTTTGTCTCTGGTTTGGTATGGAGAAATGGAGTAATCCTGGCACGTTTGGTGTCCTATGTGTTATTGTTACTACACATGTGTGTTGGTATGTGTAGGTATGGAAAAATATAAAAGCTGTACAATATGTAGGGTGCTTTGGGTGGGTTGTGGGTGGGGGATTATGAGGGTACATCTAGGAAGTTACCCTGGAGGAGGTTTAGATTTTCATGTACTGTTTTGTATTAATGAGTGTTGTTGCATATATAGGCTTGTTTAGTTCAGGTGTAATGGAGGTGGATTGTAAAGAAATGTGCTGATTTTTATTATGTTCAGAGGTGTGGTTCTTGGTATGTATAATGTTAAGATTGATACAATTGCAACTTATGTATAATGTGTTTTTTTAATAAAATATAAAAAAAAGTAGCAGTGTGCTAGTGAGCTAATGTGAACTGTTTTTTTGTAGTAGGCTATAAATTGAATATAAGTTACTTTAACATATAGATATATTTTTGTATAGGTGAGTTTTAATGTCCTTCCTCGTATAATAATTGGTTGGGGGGGAGGGATAAGGGGATTAGAAATGTGGTGGGATATGTAGATGACACGACGGTGTTAGTGTGTCACGAGGTGGGATTGGTTAACATAGGAATACACTTAAAGTCTTTCTGTAGTGCTACTGGCATGAGGGTCAATGGAGCTAAATCCATATTGTTGGAGGTAGGCGCTTGGGTGGGGCGGTTGGGTAGCAGGTATGGGTGGAAAATTGTGGACAGAGTGAAAATATGTGGTATTGTTTACACGAGGGACAGGGATGAGGCGAGAGAGGTGAATTCGAGGAATGTAGTTAAAAGTGCGCGGAGCGGTTGAATAGTTGGAAGCGGGAGAGTTAACGTTCGGCAGAGGGTTATGCGGTTAATAACATGATATATAGTAAGATATGGTATATTGCCAACATTTTTCCTTTATTAGTTGGATGTTAAAGAATTGGAAGCAGGGTATTTAAGTTTATTTGGGCACATGGTAGACATTGGCTCAGGAAGGAGATAGTTAGGAAAAGGGTAATTTCTGGAGGTTTGGGTTTAATATGGCTGGAAAGGAGATTGTTGTGTATGTATGTGAAACGTTGTGTGGTAAGGAGGGAGGGTTGGGGGAGAGAGGTGAGGCTGGGGTGGAAGGGGTGCTGCGGGAAGTAGGGGAGTGGTGGGGTGTGAGGGAACTGGGGCAGTGCAGAGATTGGCTGCGGTGTTTGTTGGTTATACGGGAGCCACAAAGGTTGAGCGTTGCAGTTATAATGAGGTTTGGTGCTGGGGAGGAGACGGTGGAAGGTGAGGCGGTTTATCCAGTATATGACTGGAAGGGGATATGGAAGGGGTTCAGGGATCTGAGGTTGCCGGCGAGGGACCGAGAGCTGATGTTTCGGTTTTTACATGGGGCAGTGGCGTCACGGGAGAATTTATTCCGTATGGGATTGGCAAAAGACGGGAAATGTCAGAAATGTGGCTTGCCGGAGTCGGCTCTGCATGCAGTATATTTTTGTGAAACTCTGGATGGGGTTCGTAGGTGGATGGGAGGGGTGTTAAGGGGTTTGGGTGGGGGGTATCCCTTTGTTACGGGCTATTTACTTGGATTTGGGAGGGGTTAGACATAGGGATAAAAAGGGATTACTGTACTGTATGGTGGACTTCGTGTGCATGTCGTGGAAATTAAGGGACATGAGTGTTAGGAAAGGATGGGGGCTGTGGCGGACGTATATATCGCACTATGTGCAGGAATCGTTTAATATATGGAGGGAGTGGGGTTCGAGCTTTTCAGAGGGTACAGGAAATTGAGTGTGCCGGGTTTATTGGGAGACAGATATGGTAATGAAAGGGCTTGACAGAGGCGCTGGTGGAGCATTGGGTAGGTGTGGTGTGGTGGAGAGGCATAGGTAGACAGGTAGATAGGGGGGGGGTTAAGCCATTAGAGGACGGGGGACGGATGACATCACAGTTGGGGGACCGGGTGACTGTCTAGATTTATAGTGTGTTGGAAGTGGATGTGTGTGTGGTGGAGTGAATGTGAGGTTGGGGTTTGCAAGGGGAGGGGGAGTAAGGGGTTTTGTAGGGGTTTGGCCGGATCCTCTGGTGACGGGGGCAGGGAGTGGTTAGGTTTGGTGAGAGTGGTATGAATGTCTTGGACTATACTTAGTACACAGATGGTACTGAAACAAGGTCGTAGTCCCCCGTGGAGTTAAGGAGGCTGGAAACATTGTGTGGTAGGATTATTTTGTGCACACGGTAAATTTTATTTGCCGTATTCACTGCATAGTATTAGGACTAGTCACTGTTATTGTGGACTATGTATCATTCTTTGGGTTTTGTTATTTGTTATCCGTGCACACTGTACATTTTATATGCAGTATTCACTGCATAGTACTAGTCAAGGGTTTTTGTGGACTATGTATCATTCTTTGGGTTTTTGTTATTTGTTATCTGTGCACACTGTACATTTTATTTGCAGTATTCACTGCATAGTATTAGGACTAGTCACGGTTATTGTGGACTATGTATCATTCTTGGGGTTTTGTTATTTTTATCAGTGAACACTGTACATTTATTTGCAGTTAACAGCATAGCATTAGAACTAGAGCTAATGTTATTGTGAACTTGCTATGGCATTATTGGGTTTGGTTTTTGTGGACTCTGTATCAAGCATAAGGGGAAGGGGACAGGAGTTCACTAATTGTAGATAAATGGTTAGGGGTATGTTTTCTGATATATGCATAGCTTATTAAAGGAAATTGCTGTTGCTAATTTGTAACATGTAATTATTGAACGTTTGAACTGTAAAATGTAATTGTAAAATGTAATTTTAAATGTAATTTTAATTTTTGTGAACTGTAAAATTTATTTGAAGTCGTCAATGAGTATCACTGTATATCCTTAGGAATAGAGAATATGTTATGGTGGACTGTATTTCATTATTTGGGTTTATGTTTTGTGGACTCTGTATTTATTTATTAGGGGAAAGGGGACAAGAGTTCACTGGTGGTAGAGGTAAGGGTTTTAGGGCATAGTTTTCTGAGGTTTTCTGATATTTTCGATATTTTCACTGTTTAACCAAAGAATTGCTGTTGTATAATTTGCAACATGTATTTTGCATGTTTGACTTATAAATGTATATTTATTGGAAACTAATAAAATGTAAAAAAAAATAATTAATATTGATTAACATACGAGTGCATGCTGGCCCTAGAGTTGCTGTATTTTTTTAAGAGTAATTTTAATGCCCCTAGACAGCAGTTTGAGCAGCCATTTAGGAACCAGGACCTTTTTATTTAAGTTACTCTAGAGGAGTACAGGATGGTTGTTGAAATGCTCTAGAAGAGTACAGGATGATACCCATGCCACATAAAAATTAAATAATGAAAATCTTAATATTACTGATTGCGAAAAGGATTTAGGAGTTCCGGTTGGAGTGCATAAGTGTTCTCAATAAAGCTAACAGAATCCTTAGCTTCATATCAAGAAGTATAAATAATAGAAGTCCTCAGGTTGTTCTTCAACTCTATATATCTCTGGTTAGGCCTCATTTAGATTATGCTGCACAGTTCTGGTCACCATATTGCAGAATGGATATAAATGCTCTGGAAAACGTACAGAGGAGGATAGACTGAGGGCCCTGAAACTGCACTCTCTAGAAAGGCGTAGAATTAGGGGGGATATGATTGAGGTGTATAAACGGAAAACAAGAATGAATAAAGGGGATGTAAATAGCATGCTAAAAATATATAGCCTAGACAGGACTCGCAGCAATGGATTTAAGTTGGAAAAATTCAGATTCATTAAGGATATAGGAAAGCACTGGTTTGCTAATAGAGTTGTGGATGAGTGGAAGAAACTCCCGAGTACCGTCATAGAAGCTAAGACGTTGTGTAGTTTTAAAAATAGGTTAGATAAATACATGAGTGGGTGTGGGTGACCAGCTTGTGATACTAGATCAGTTGCCATGCTTCTTCCTTAAGAAATTAGACCTTACCTGACCACCTTAAGACATTGCATGGACCAGAAGGTCTGCTGCAGTGTTCCTTCTTTCTTATGTTCTTATGATTGTTATAGTGCTCTGTGAAAGGTCAGGATGGGTGTTGGAGTGCTCTGTGAGAGTACATGAGTGCTATGCGAGAGTTCAGGATGGGTATTGGAGTGCTCTTGGAGAGTACAGGATGAGTGCTGGGGTGCTGTAAAAGAGTATAGGATGGATAACAAAAAAAAGGCACAATACCGTGACTGGAACAATACACACACAACCCGCACATATAAAAAGAGAGGAGCTTACGACGACGTTTCGGCCCGACTTGGACCATTTACAAAGTCAGACTAACACACAGAATGAATGAATGAATAAGTACAGGTAAGATCCCAATGGGATGAGAGGAGAAGACGGTACAGACGAAGAATAGCGCTGGAGAGGAGTCTTCTTAGTCGTAGAAATAGAGCCAGGGCTTAACCCAGCAGCTAAGGCGATCGTGGGGCAGACTTGAGAACAGGAATAGCAGGCTCTCCTGTTGATGAGACTTCTGTGGGGTGAGCGGGGAGGACGGGACAGGTGAAGATTACCGCTAGAGAGGAGTGTAGAAGTTGAGCCAGGGCTTAACCCAGCAGCTAAGGCTAAAGTGGGTCAGAGGGGCGAACAGCTCAAGGTATCTGACATAGAATCAAAGGTTATTTGTAAATAGGGTTAGGAGCAGGATCATACAAGGAATAGAAAAGGTTGTGTTGGTTTGTGGGTCTACGAATGTCTTCGTCAAGGAGAGAGGTCCAGTAGTCATGTCGTGTCTCAAGTTTGTCTATCTGTCTGTCACTGAGAGTCTTCCAGTACAGATTCAGCGCAGGGATGTCTAACTGGGTATGGAGAGACTCGCTTGTAGCGAAGTCTTCCCATCTGACATCAAGCACCCAGCGCAGAGCCTTTTTCTGGACACGCTGCAGTTTAAGTAAGTTTGTTTTGGCTGCAAGAGAGAGGGCTAGAGGAGAGTAAGTTATCAGAGGGCGTATTAGGGATTTATAGAGGTGTAGTTTTGTGCTTGTAGAGGCCCGCAAGGGCCTTACTAGCTACTGCATGCTTTGAGTGAATGTGCCTGTGTAAGCAAAGAAGGTAGTCAAGATTAATGCCAAGGACTGTGACAGATTGTGTGATGGGGATGTAGGTGCGGGTGTCAGCTGTTCTGAGCTCGATAGGTAATGGAGGATCACGTTTCCTATAGTTAAAATATGTAATGCTGGATTTAGCTGCATTGGTTTTGATCCTCCATTTTTGTTCCCAGAAGGCAATCCTGTCGACCTCATTCTGTGTTTTGTGTGAGAGTGTATCTATATTGGCGTGAGTGGTGAGTTGTGTAATGTCGTCTGCATAGGCTAGTGTGATGGAGTTGTGGTATACAGGTGTTGGAATGTCGTTAGTGTATAAAATGTAGAGGGTAGGGGAGAGGTCAGATCCCTGGGGTACTCCAGCATTTAGTGTGAAGTAGTCAGAGTAGCAGCCTTGGAATTTGATTCTCATGGTGCGGCCGTCAAGGAAGTTGCAGAGGAGTTTACGAGTAGTGAGAGGCAGGTTAAAGTTAGTGCAGAGTTTGTGTTTGAGCCCTACATGCCAGACAGTGTCAAAAGCTTTTTCAACGTCTTTTGCAACCAGGGCTGTCCTGTTTCTTTGTTTTGTGTTTATGTGGATGTAGTTAAGACGAAACCATTAAATCATGTTTAAGGTGATTCAGTTCAACGTACGTTCTTACTTTATAATTAGACACCTACTGGCCGAACTCCTTGAAGCAGAGAGGCCAGATATTGTCTTACTAAACAGTACCTGCCTCAAAGCCCCTCAACGTATCCGTCATTATGGTTATACTGCACTTCAGTCCCCCTACGATCCCCACGATGGGGTTGCCATCCTTGTCAAATCCAACATAAAACATGAATTTCTCCCAATCCCTTTTATTCACCAACACTGTCTTGCGGTCAGAATACACACCCACCTTGGCCCCTTCATCTTCTTCACTACCTATGCTCGCCCAAACACTATTCTCAACATACACGACCTTTCCTTAGTCTTCAACTACATCAACACACCAACATACCTACTTGCTGACATGAATGCCAAACACAACGCCTTTCATCACACCAGTAACAACCAACTTGGTCACCAATTACTCAACTTCACAAACCATAAACACCTAATTCACCTCGGCCCAGACTTCAACACCTTCTACAACCACATGGGCCAAGGCAAACCCGATATCATTCTGGCAAACCGAGCTAGCTCTCTCTTCCAACACTACATCTCACCTGGCCCTATTACAGGCTCTGATCACATCCCAGTCATCTTACACATCTCTTCCAACCCTATCCTCATCCCAGCAAGACCTTCCTTCTCCTACAAGAACGCTGACTGGGATGCTTTCAAGCAACACATAGATAATACTAACCTCACCTATGACTACAACAACAAACCTATCTCTGACATTGACACTCAACTTGATCTCATCCAGGACACCATTACACAAGCAGCCAACTCCGCAATACCAAAGACAACTCACACCACTCGTTATTCTTTCAAACCCTCAATCAGAACAAGAAGATTAATTATCTGCTACCACAACTGCTTCCTCTACAACACACATAGATTTAATCAAGTCCGATTAGATCTCACTTACCTCAGAAACAACATTCTACACAGTCTAGACCAAGACCACAACTCTCATTGGTCACAGCTCATACTACAAGCAGACAAACAGCGAATTAAAAACTCCAAAGACTTCTAGAACTTTATCAAAAAAAATCCGAGGTACCACACCCACCAACAAATTCAAACACATCACCCACAACAACACACACATCTCAGACCCGCAGGCTGCTACAAATATCTTCAAACACATCTGGGAGAACATCTTCCACCCTCACCCACCCCACCCTAACGCCATCCAACACATTGATAACATAGAACACTGGAACACTACACACACACACGAAACAACACCAGACAGCCACATCCATCTGGACTCCCTTACTTCCTCCCAAGAACTCGACACTCCTTTCACCAACACAGACATTAAAACTCTCCTCAGACACCTTCCTCCCAAGGCTCCTGGTGCCTCTGGCCTAAATCATATTATCCTAAAACACCTTCCTGACTCTATCATTACTTCCTACACAAACCTCCTCAATGCCTCCCTTGCTACTGGTTACTTCCCTTCACTCTTCAAAGCTGCTACCGCTATCCTCCTTCCCAAACCCAATAAAGACCACTCTGACCCTAGAAACTATCGCCCTATCAGCCTCCTCGAAACATTAGGTAAACTCTTTGAAAAACTCATCAACCATCGTCTTCGCAGATACCTGGAACACAACTCACTTCTTTCTAACGGCCAGTTTGGCTTCAGAACTCACAGATCTACACAGGATGCCATTAACACACAGAACAGGTGAAAGGAGTATTTATAGGCAGGCAGACAGGGGAGGGTACAAGAGAGTGGGGTAATAATGGAGGTAGTAGTGGAAGTGGTAGTAGTAGTAGTGGAGACAGTCATATTCTAGGAAAGGAGCACTGCAAAGAAGCTGGCGGCCCGCATGGGTTGGACGAGAACACAGAGCTTTCCTCTCCCATTACATTGTTAAATGCTCCAAACTTCAGAACACCCGTGACTTAACCTGATTCCTTCCCCTTTCATCTCTTCCCCCTTCTCCTTTTTCTCCTATGGGTTTTCTTTTCTTTCTTTTCTTTTGCCTTGTATTTGTCCTTCTTTATTTTATTCTTTTCCTCCCTCTGTGTTCTCGTCCAACCCATGCGGGCCACCAGCTTCTTTGCAGTGCTCCTTTCCTAGAATTTGTCTGTCTCCACTACTACTACTACCACTTCCACTACTACCTCCATTATTACCCCACTCTCTTGTACCCTCCCCCTGTCTGCCTGCCTATAAATACTCCTTCCACCTGTTCTGTGTGTTAGTGTGACTTTGTAAATGGTCCAAGTCGGACCGAAACGTCGTCGTAAGCTCCTCTCTTTTTATATGTGCGGGTTGTGTGAGTATAGGATGGATGTTGGAATGGTTTGAGAGAGTACAGGATGGGTGTTGGAGTGCTCTGGGAAACTATAGGATGGGTGTTGGAGTGCTCTGAGAGAGTATACGATGGGTGATGGTGTGCTCTGGGTGAGAATAGGATTTAGATGAATGGTTCAGAGAACCGACAAGTTATAAATTGACACATGTGCAACACTTGGGTATCTTTATTGAGGAAACGTTTCGCCACACAGTGGCTTCATCAGTCCAATACAAAGTAGAAAGGTGTAAGGAGAGGAGGAGTTTGAGGTTATCAGTCCCTCGGCCTGGAGTCGATGTGTTCAGTCCATCAATCTTTGGGATACTATAGGATGGGTGTTGGAGTGCTCTGGGAGAGTACAGGATGGGTGTTAGAGTGCTCTTGGAGACTATAGGATGGGTTTTGAAGTGCTCTGGGAGAGTACAGGATGTGTGGAGGAGTGCTCTGGGGGTGCAGTGCTGTGGAAGAGTTGAGTATGGGTGTTGGAGTGCTATGGGAGAGTACAGGATGGGTGTTGGAGTACTCTTAGAGAGCATAGAACGGGTCTTGGAGTGCTCTGGGAGAGGTCAGGATGGGTGTTGGATTGCTCTGGGAGAGTATATGTTGGGTTTAGGAGTGCTCTATGAGAGTATAGGATGGATGGTGCAGTGCTTAAAGAATGCGTGTTGTAGTGATGTAGGAGAGTACAGGATGGGTGCTGGATTGCTGTGGGAGAGTCCAGGATGGGTGTTGGAGTGCTCTTAAAGAGTAAAGAGTGCTCTGGGAGAGGTCAGGATGGGTGTTGTAGTGCTCTTGGAGAGTATATGGTGGGTTTAGGAGTGCTCTGGGAGAATATAGAATATGTGCTTGAGTTCTCTGCTAGAGTATAGGATGGATTGTGGAGTGCTTACAGAATGCGTGTTGGACTGCTCTGGGAGAGTACAGGATGGGTGTTGGAGTGCTCTGTTAGAGTATAGGATGGTTGTTGGAGTGATCTGCGAGAGTATAGGATGGGTTTTGGAGTGAAGTGGGAGATTACAGGATAGAAGTTTTATTGCTCTGGGAGAGTACAGAATGACTGTTGTATTTCTCTGGGAGAGTACAGAATGACAGTTGGAGTGCTCTGGGAGAGTACAAGATGTGTGTTGGATGGCTTTGTGAGAGGTCAGGATGGGTTTTAGAGTGCTGTGGGAGAGTACATATTGGGTGTTGGAGTGCTCTAGGAGAGTACAGATGGGTGTTGGAATGCTATTTGAGAGTACTTAATGAGTGTTGGAGTGATCTGTGAGAGTGTAGAATGGGTGTTTTAGTGCTCTGAGAGAGTACACGATTTGTGTTCGTGTGCTCTAGGTGAGTGTAGGATTCGGGAGAGTATAGGATGATTGTGGGAGTGATCTGGGAGAGTATATAATGGTTGTTCGTGTGCTCTATTCGTGTATAGGATGGTTGTTGGAGTACTCCGAGAGAGTACATGATGGGTGTAGGAGTGCTCTGGGAGAGTATTGGAAGAGGTTGTGTGTCACACTGAAACTCTTAAGATACTCAGGTCCCGAGCTGTAGCTTCTGACCTAATTCGTTGTGGCATCTGTGCACGCAGTCGTGGATTTGGTTATGCTGAACTTAGATTCAGTATTAAGGGAATTTTGTGACTATTATAGAGGATCTGCTGATGGCTTTGATTTCCGCCCCCTCTGCCCCAGTGCACCTTTCACAGAACCACTATACGCATGCTGGCCACTGCCGCCACGCCCTCCACTTACAGCTCGGGACCCTCCCTGATCCACCACTGGACCTTGGAGTCCAGGAGATCCTTCACAAGCCACATACACCCACGTCTTCTTCTCCGACCTTTGCGCCGGGGTCAGGACGTCATCGGAGTCTGATTGCATTGTCACCCTCTGGTGCATGAAACAATCCTCTCCCATGTCAACCTCCTGAGAAGCATCACAGAGGACCTCCGCTTAAACCATAATCACGTCCTCCATACCAGACTTTCCAGCTACTTGGGTCGCTGGACTCCTTCCTCGCACAACATCCTGCTCCTCAAGGTCACCTACCTTCCTTGCTTATTCCACCACACCTGTCATTGCTAACAGCTCATCCAACACCATCGCCAATGTCTCTTTCACCACCCTAGCCGCTCCACTTGTCATGTCCTCCCCAACCTCCAAAGGAGGGTATGCAGGGTCATCCTCCTGATGGAGAGGCGGGCACTGCACCTCCGGATGCAACTCCTTCTCCACTTCCTCGCTCCACAAGTTTCCACCACCACGTGCATCTTTCTCGGCAACATCCTTGCCTCTGGCTCTGACGCCTGTGCTGGCTCATGACTCACTTCCTGCGACTGAAACTGGCATCTACTTTGGGCTGCGATGTGATCATACGCGCCACAGAGCCGACAAGTTCAATGCTGCCCTGCGTAAAAACACCATAACTTACATTTCGAATTCCTCCAGGATCACATAGGATGGTATACGGTGTCTTAACGAGATCTTCAGCATAAACGTGCCCTCCGGCAGTCCAGCGTACGCCCCCTCCACCCATTTACCAACAGTTGCCAAGTGGACCGTTCCATACTGATCAAAGATGGTCTGCAAGTCAGTTTCATCTGCCTCGAATAACATCTTGCATATCTTTACCCAGGTGTAGTCCTTGGACACATCAATCAGGCGAATGCTCACCACCGAGTTAACAAGCTCACAGCCATCCTGGTACTTCTCCACAAGCCATTCGTAAACTTCCACCGACCGTAACTTGACAAAGACTCTGGAGGCACCATTAAGTGCCACACCATACAGATCATGATCCACTATGCCGTAAGTGTCGTGGATTATTGCCAGCAAAAGCACAGACGCCGACTGCGGTGTGACAGTGCCATGCACCAGCTCAATACAAAGTGTTTATTTGCCTCTGTACATGCTGTGCCAACTTCAATCTGTGCCGTGTAAATACGTCCACCCGGGTAGTCTCGTACTGTAGTCCAGACAGACGAGAAGAACCTCCCGTCCAGTTACATCACCATGGTGAGGCCAAGTATTTTAAATTTTATACTTCTATTTATGTCAGTTTTAATTTCCTAATTTAAATTTTATGTATGTATTTGTATGTGCGTGTTTGTATGTATGTTATGCATTTATTGTGATACTATGTTTAACAGTGCTATTGTTGCGATCCCTGAACAAGATAATTGGGTCAAATGGTTGACGGACCATTTGGGTGCTGCACGGCTGCAGCGCCCGGTGTGACGTCACCATAGTTTATGTCAGGGGGTGGAACCTGGCATAAAGGTAGTATGATCCACGACTGCACTGAGTAACATCTTCACTGAGTAGTGACTGGTATCCCAGTCTGCTTTACTACTCAGTTTCCTGCAGTATGGTTTACGTCACTGAGCTGTGGAGATTGCCTTGCTGTACCCCAGCTGCCATACTGAACTCAGCTTGCTGGCTTTGGTGGCTGCACGAAGACCCATGCAGTGACTATGGCTTGTGTGACATGTCACGTGAGACATGCCGCTTGTCTGGCATGGAGTGTGAACCAGCGGAAAGGTGCACGACGGACGCTGTAACATGGAGACAAGGGTGTCGGTGATGACACAGTTGCGAGGGCGTGTCGTGGACCATAGACAAGGGTGTCGGTGATGACACAGAAGCGATTGAGTGTTATGAGAACAGGGTGTCTGTGATGACACAGTAGCGAGTGTCGTAGGACACAGACAAGGGTGTCGTTGACACAGAAGCGATTGTGTGTTACAGCAGAAGGGTGTCCTTGACACAGGGTTACATAAAGTGTGAGACATTGGGGCGTTGTTATCATGTGACAGACACCGAGTATGGTAATGTCTTGTGAAATCGAGGTGACACTGAGTTTGTGATATGTTTAGTGTCCCTGTTTGTGATATGTTTAGTGTCCCTGTTTGTGATATGTTTAGTGTCCCTGTTTGTGATATGTTTAGTGTCCCTGTTTGTGATATGTTTAGTGTCCCTGTTTGTGATATGTTTAGTGTCACTGTTTGTGATATGTTTAGTGTCACTGTTTGTGATATGTTTAGTGTCACTGTTTGTGATATGTTTAGTGTCACTGTTTGTGATATGTTTAGTGTCACTGTTTGTGATATGTTTAGTGTCTCTGAGTTTGTGGTGTCGTGTGACACTTACGACAGCCTAGTCGTTTAATTAACAATGTGACATTGTTACCATAGTACAAATATTATGCTTATGTACAAAGATCATGCTTTTTATATTTTATATGTACAGAGAGTACTATTCTTTATATAACATTTTACGAGTAAAAAGAAATATATATATATATTTATAAGATAATGTGTCTATTTATTATACCCCTGACAAAAACCCTTTATTATTTTATTACGGTATTGCATTATTGGTTATGAGAGCAGATTCCCTTAGAATAACAGGCCGAGTAATCGGATTTGCCATAGCTCTCGTAACTAATATTGTAATATTGTAATAGCTATCTATGTAGCTCTAGTGCTATTATGCATAACTTTATTATGGTGGGAGAAATGTTTTTACAATAAAGTTAATTCACGATGCATAAGAATCCTAATGATACAAATAAAGTACATTTGTACCTTATTTGTATCATTAAGAAAGAGGAATAAATAATGAATCTAAGTGTTACAGGAATTCAGTTAAAATCAGCAATTACATGGTTTGAATAGAAGTACTCAGATGGAATTACTAAGGGATGGGAAGTGTCAGGGGAAGATGTGGTGTGACTTAGAAAACTTAGATTGGAAAAGCGCTGTTGTAATGCAGGAGATAATGATTACTTTGAAAACTCGACAACATATTAACAAGACTTGCTGTTGAGGAAGATTCTGATGTGTGTTCTATGAAAGTATTGCTCTTACCTCTTACATTGCTTAGTGCCTTTTTCAGTCTCAAATTTTAATGGAAGACAGAAAAATGCTTGTAGAAACAAAGGTGATAATGGTAACTGAGATCACTTTGAAGTCTTCAAGGTTAGTTTTGATATCACTTCTTTGTAAAGCAGACAAAATAAACACAGTAGTAATTTTCAAAGAAACTGATTACCAATTTTAAATTAATAATCCATTAAATGATAGATACTTATTACAAACTTAGAAAGATTCCCTTTAATTCAATTAGCAATGAAAAAACAATGCTGACCTCATTAAAATATTCACAACTACAAATCCATCTTTACCTTATATGTATGGATTAATAAAAAACACAAACCAGGTAATCCAGCCATACCCATTATTTGCTCCATAAGTTCAGTTTCCCATAAATTACCAAAATATTTAGTAGATATGTTGAACCTAATTGATAGCAAAATTTCTAAAAAAAAAATTATTAACACATAGGCCGTTTCTCACCAAGGCAGAAAAACTTTCATCAACATTCACTCCATCACCGTCTTGCCAGAGGCGTGCTTACACTACAGCTACAAAACTGCAACTTTAACACCCCTCCTTCAGAGTGCCAACACTGTACTTCCCATCTCCAGGACTCTAGTCCGGCCTGCCAGTTTCCCTGAAACCCTTCACTCCAACAGCACGTCAAGTCCTAAAAACCATTTGTCTCCATTCGCTCCTATCCAACACGCTCACGCACGCATACATTTCCCTCTTTGCTTTCATGGATAAAGTTCTCTGTCTCCATAAGCTCCTCAGTGCACTACTCACCTTTTTTCCCTCGTTAATTCTATGATTCACCTCATCCTTCATATACCCATCTGCTGACACATCCGCTCCCAAATATCTGAACACATTCATCTTCTCCATACTCTCTCCCTCCAATCCGATATCCAATCTTCTGTTATCTATTTTTTTTGTTATCCTCATCACCTTACTCTTTCCTATATTCACTTTTAATTTCCTTCTTTTACATACCCTACCAAACTCATCCATCAACATCTGCAACTTCTCTTCAGAATCCTCCAAAAGCACAGTGTCATCAGCAAATAGCAACTGTGACAACTCCCACTTTTTGTTAGATTCTTTATCTTTTAACCCCACACCTCTTGCCAACACCCGAGCATTCACTTCTCTACAACTCCATCTATAAATATATTGAACAACCACAGTGACATCACACATCCCTGTATAAGGCCTACTTTTACTGGGAAACAATCTCCCTCTCGCCTACATACTCTAACCTGAGCCTCACTATCTGATTGATTGATTTAAATAATTTCAGTATGGTTAGTTTACAAAAGTTCCAGTTGAGGATTTATTAAGTGTCCTATCTGAAGAACTCGGTAATTACGATTTACCATTGTCAGTACATACAGTTACTGAGCTTAAACTTTGCATTGTTGATGCAAGGCTTGTGTTTAATAGTGAGCTTTGCACTCAGAAATTTAGTATGGCAATGAGAACTCCTCTCACACCTGTCCTTAGCAATTTGTACATGGAATATCTTGAAAGAAGAATGCTTAAAAAAATGCTCCCCAATAGACCAAAGTGTTACAGATATGTTGATGTTTTATGTCTAATACCTAAGAATATAGATATAAACCATTTCCTTGTCAAATTAAATAGTCTAGAGAGGGGGAAAAATTCTTTACATAGTAGTGGAAGTATGAACAAGTGGTGGTGGTAGTTTGTTGGGCGAAATGTTTGTTCTGAAAGGTGTGTGCATCGTTACCGTGGGTCCCTCCGACGAGACTGTAGCCACTTAACTTTCGGCTCCTGTTAAGTCTATCTAATCCACTCGTGCTTAGTAATTTTGTGTTTAGTTTAACCAAGAGCGAAGCTCTTGGTTAAACTATTTGGGTAATTCAACCTGACCTAATTTTGACTTACATAAGAGTAATGTAGTCATATTTGTCCTCACCATTTCAGATTCAGGAAGGATATAGGAAAGCACTGGTTTGGTAATAGAGTTGTGGATGAGTGGAACAAACTCCCGAGTACCGTCATAGAAGCTAAGACGTTGTGTAGTTTTAAAAAATAGATTAGATAAATACATGAATGGGTGTGGGTGGGTGTGAGTTGAACCTGACTAGCTTGTGCTACTAGGTCTTTTGCTATGCTCCTTTCTTAAGTGGAAGTGACCTGACTACCTGGAGTTTACCCTCTCCAGGTAAACTCCAGGTAGTCTGTCTAAGCCAGGGAGTGATGGACCTGCCTCGCATGGGTCAGTAGGCCTGCTGCAGTGTTCCTTCTTTCTTATGTTCTTTGTAGCCTTGACCTCTTTAAGGGGGGCTCCTTGACGTGGTAAAGAGGCTATCGGTCTGAGGTGGACCTTTGGTCTTC
>WNWK01043504.1:0-15468 GCA_009830355.1 Cherax destructor
ACAGTGGACCCTCGGTTTTCGTTGAAAATTCATTCCAGAATGTCCTTATGGGACAATTTGTTCCCATAAGGACAAATGTAAATTAGATTAGTCATTTCAGACCCCAAAAATTCACTTACAAAAGTTCTTACAAAAATACATTTACATAATTGTTAGAGTTTGGAGGTGAACGAAAAGGAGGGTCCACTGTACAGTGGACCCTTGGTTAAGCGCTGTTCCTGTTAGCAGCCAACTCGGTTAGTATATTTTGAAATTTGTGTGAAATTGGCCAAATTGCCAATTTCTGACCATTCTATTGGGTAGTTGAAATCGGTGAATGGGCGGTTTCTTGTACTCAATCGATAGAACAAATGGAGTTCTGGCAAAATAGCTCTGAGTTTGGTCAACTGTAACAATAGAATTGGCCGAAAATAGGGCTCAAAGTGGGCAAAATCGCTGATGCATATATATCATCGAGACTGCTAATTCTGCAAGAGCGTAATTCCGTAAGTTTTCCATCAAATTTTGTATTTTTGGTGTCATTACCATTGGGAAAGATTCTCTATCATTTCATAAGAATTTTTTTTTAAATTCTTCGACACAGAGCAAGTTTGTGAGCAGTGGTCTCGACAATGAAAGGGTTAAGCTTCCCAAGGTTTTAGCTTCTATGACCTCATTTAGCAGTGTTCCAGTCATGGATAACTGAAAACCAGTACTTTCCTATATCCTTTCTTAATCTAAATTTATCTAATTTAAATCCATTTAGACTTATTTATTGATTCAATATCCTTTGTACTTTATTTATATCTCATTTATGTCCTACTTCACTTGTATTTCTCAATGATATCTCCCTTCATTCTCATTCTATGCTTCAGAGTGAAGGTTCAGGGCTCTCAATCTATATGAAAACATCTTGGACAACTTCTCCAAGAAAGAAGGGATGCATGTGAGAGGGACTTGCCCTCTCAATGGTTATATTCTTTCTTCTACTAGTAGATGACACTTCACCTTCTGACAGTATTTAAGTGTGCTGTTGCTTCAACTTCACATTCCAGACTATGGAACAAAACTGTCTAGGCTGAAGGACTAACCACCTCAAAACTAAGTCTTCACATCTCTACTGCTTCTACAAACTCCTCTGTACTCGACTGAAGAAGCCTACTGTGTAGGCAAAACATTTCGGAATAAAGATCCTAACTGTTGCACACGTGTCTTACTCATCACTCACAATCTTTGTGTGAGGATTACTTGTACAGTAGGTTAATTCTGTCATTCTTCCTTGTGTTCTCCAATGCATTTATATCCATTTTGTAGTATGGCAACCAAAAGTGAGCTGCATAACTTAAGTGGGGCCTTACTTGTGCTGTATATAGATTTTAAGTGTTGTAAGATGGAAAATAACAGAGTTCTACAGAGTAACTCAGTAATTTATACCAAATATTAGCTCCCAATTTTTGTAAGTTACAACAAATAGTTTCACATACACAAGAATGGAGTAACACTAGAGCATACTATGCAGGTCCTCCTGAAACATGCACAAACATTTTATTGTGATTAACACCGAGGGTTAATAACCAAGGATAACCCAATCATGGCACTATATCTGGCTTATTTTTGTTGGCATCCTTTGCTCTCCCCCAGGATGCGGCCCACATCAGTCTTCTCGCCCGGTAACTACTTAATGCTGGGAGATCATAGGCAACAGGTACAAGGAAATAAATGAAAAGTTTCCACTTGTATAAGGTGATCAGAGGTATATAATAATTGATGCGTTTCTATACAATGTGATGCGTAAGACATTTGACACACCTGGGTATCTTTAAGAAGTTTTCCCCACCAAGGCAATGCAACCCCGACCCTTCAGATGAAAGACAAGTTGATACCTACCACTTGAATTAAAATAAAATTAAGGTTTAGTCATCACAATCAAACCATCGCCACTCGTCACGTCAACCCTCAATTTCTACCAACATCCTCACATAAATCACAAAAACCTGCGTCCTCTACTACAAACTTCTTTTCTTACTGTTGAGTATTAGTTTACACAACGATAATTTGAACTTACTTGTGATAAAACAGTATATTAAAGCTTTGGCACTGACAAGATCATTCTACTGCCAAATACACTGAATAAGGTAAGAGGGAGAGGTCACACAGTATTATGAAGACTGTGATTCTCCGTACAGCCACAATAAATACCACAAATAACCTCACCTGCGAGTAGCCTTTGTTTTACCTTCTGCTTTCCGCGCTCAATTATGTCGTCTATATTTCTTCCCTGTTGGAACTTTTGTGACGTAAACAACTTCCCGGGGTTTGTTTTCCCCCTTTTCCATCATTTTACATAAACACTGAGTTAAAACGATGTATATATATTTATGTATATGATACTTAAAGTCTGTTGCCTTTGTTGAAGGTTAATGTTTATTATTCAGCATTAAGCGAGGTTTACTTCTCCACTACATAAACCGTAAACTTTGTCACATGAGAACTATGACGTCACTGATGATGACACTTGCTATGTGGCGGCGAAATTAAACCTTAAGTAATAATATAATATAATAATATAATATCTTTATTTCTACAAGTACATGTACAAGGTATACAGGCCTAGCTGACATCAATGACATACTACTATATAGAAAGCCCCTTGTTATGCAGAGCATTTCGGACAAATTAGGTCAGTTTTGTCCCAGGATGCGACCCACACCAGGTACTCATTTTACTGATGGGTGAACAGGAACAACAGGTGTCTTATGGAAACACGTCCCTAATGTTTTCCAGCCGTATCGGAGGAGTTTCAAACTCCAGACCTCAGTGTGTGAGCTGAGTGCGCTAGCGATCAGTATATTCAGGTATACACAAATACAGTTACATAGATTATTATCATACATAGCAGCATATGTGTAGAGAACCAAGGATAACCCAAAAAAGTCAAAGTGGCTTATTTCCATTGGGGTCCTTTTAATACCTTATTATTATACTATAAAGGAGATATCTTATTATCATACTATAAATGATATATACTAGGAATAAGGTAAAATTTGTTGTTTATATTTACATGTGTGTTAGCTAAAAAAAAAAAATATCATTCTCCTCCCTTTCTGTCGCTACATATACTTGTTAATGCAACTGCTCAAGAAGAAATTTCTCGCCTAGCTGTTAGTAATAAGTTATCACAAGTTAGATACACTGATGGATCTAAACAGGAGTCTTCTGGCAGGGCTGCATCTGCTCTTGTTGCCACCTCCCTAGTTAAGAACAATAATAAATTTACATTCGCCGCCCAGCTCTCGTCGTGAGAGGTCGCACCTTAGCTGGTCCCTGGTGACAGTTGGTGGAATCAACGGTTTCACTACAAAATGGCAGACCGGAGTAAGAGAAGAATCAACACTGTCTGCATTGAAGTGATTAAAGGGGCCATTTACCCTAGCAATGCCGATGTGCTGTTGCCGGCCGTCATTAGAGATATGTATGGCATACGCAATGAGGAATTGTATGGAATTTCTCTAAATGGATTGGCAAGGATATTCGTAAAACTGTTGGCAAGCAGCTTTTATGACAGGCTGGTTGACAGATTCCAAGACCAATGTATGGAGGTGAACCCTGGCTTAGAAGTGAGACTACGTGATGTATCCAAATATTATACTTGGATTAGGATAAGAAATGTTCCATTTGAGGCTTTGGAACAAGATATATGGGATGTCTTTATCCAATAAGGTGTTATCCATACAACCTCCATTGGGAAATGGATGCAGGGGCTCTATGCCGGGTTCCCATAAGGGTCCTATTCTTTGAAAATGACCTTGTGCCAACAAATCTCTTTGTACGTCGTGATGGAGGGATTTTATACACAGGTCTACATGACATACACAGGTCAGGTGCATACATGTAGGAGCTGTGGGACCACTGGTCACGTAGCAATGGACTGTGATCAACGACGGAATCAGCAGTCATACCATCGGCCTGAGATGGTATGCAAGGAAACTACTGACATGCCGACTCAAGAGGACGTGGGTGTGGTAGCGACGGGCACGTGGAGTGATGTGGTGGATGAGGCAGAGGACCGTGTATATACTTTGCCGGAGGGATTGCAGGAGCAAGGTTCTGCGACCCAGGAGGAGGCTCTGGAATGAGACGAATTAGATTTGGGGCTCAGTGAGCCTATGATGGAAGACCTCAGAAAATTGTTAGATAGTCCACTCTGTGTGGAATCACTGGACTGTTGGTGAGAATTGGCAGGTGAATCTGAGGAAAGTGTCAGAAGGATGAGTGATTGTGAAGGAGAAAAGACAGGATCATTGGCTGTGCAAGTAGTTAGTGTAGAGGTGCACCGACATGGTAATGGTAAGGATGAGGACATGGAAGCTCAGGGATGTTCTCGGAAAGGCCGAGTGGTGCAGCCGAGGACGATGTAATAACCCCTGGGTAGATGTTACTAGGTCAGGAAAAGGGGGGGGTGAAAGTGAAGACCAGGAACGGGGAAAGTAAGAAGTACAGTGGCAAAGTGAGTGATAAGGTACAGGATGTTACAAAATGACACGATATCTATAATAATAATAATACATAATAATATTTTTATTTCGGTGCATGTTACAAGTGTACACTGTTATTGGTAGTTACAATTATAAAACTGTAATGCAAGGAGAGCCACTGGCATGCCATGGCATTAGGGGCAGTTTATTCTAAAGACTTATTCACTAAGTACTTAATGCTAAAGAAATTGATTGAGTTTATTCTAGTTCTGTATTATTTTAAATTACAATATGATTATACATACTATTAAAAGACAATACAAGAGAAATTGGTTGAGTTTAATCTAGTTGTATATTTTATTTCAAGTTACAGTATGTTGATGCTATACTAGTATAATAACAATACTAGAAAAAATTATTGAGTTTCTTCTAGTTATATATTTTATTTCAAATTAACAAAATGATGATACTATAATATTTTAAATGACAATATGATATGAAATTGCAACAAGTGTTAAGGAGGATGAACATATCAAATTGAGATTATCTTAAGTAAAATAATATTGGGTTTGAAAGTTTGTTACAGTATGAGTATTTAGTATAAGGTGAGTAGGTGATTTTTGAGAAGAGTCTTGAATTGATTTTCCGACAAGGTTAACTTAATATTTACTGGTAATGAATTCCAGATTCTGGGGCCCTTTATATGCATAGAATTTTTACATTGGTTAGTATGGACTCGGGGTATGTCTTGTGTCATGTCTTGTGTCATGGTCGTGGGACCTAATGAAGTTGTTGAGGAGAATTTTGAGCGGAGGGTTGATATTAGCATGTAGAGTTTTATGTATGTAGAAGGCACATGAATAGGTATGAATATTTTTTATGGTGAGTAGTTTTAAGGTTCTGAATATAGGTGGAGTATGCTGTCTAGAGTGGGAATTTGTTATCATCCTGACTGCAGCCTTTTGCTGGGTTATGAGTGGTCTAAGGTGATTTAATGTTGTTGAGCCCCATGCACAGATTCCATAGGTGAGATAAGGGTAGATAAGAGAATGATATAGTGCAATGAGAGATGGTTGTGGCACATAATAGCGTATCTTAGATAATATACCTACTGTCTTTGAGATCCTCTTGGAAATTTGTTGTATGTGTGTTTGGAATTTAAGACTACTGTCAAGGTGGATTCCTAGGAATTTTCCCTCTGTGAGTCTTGTGATGGGTGAACCATTTAGCGTTATGTTAAGTGGAACATTTGTAGCTTTGTTTCCAAACTGAATGAAGTAGGTCTTGTCCGTATTGAGAGTAAGCTTATTTGTCGTCATCCATGTTGATATTTTCTGTAATTCGGCATTAACTGTGTTGGCTAGTATGACTGGATTTGAGTGAGAGAAGACATATGTTGTGTCATCTGCAAATAAAATGGGTTTGAGTAGTTGTGATGCATTCGGTAGGTCGTTTATGTAAATGAGGAATAGGAGTGGCCCCAGGACACTACCTTGAGGGACACCGACTGTAATTTGTTGTGTGGAAGAGTTCTCTCCATTTGTGTACACGTACTGGCTTCTGTTGCTAAGGTACGACTTTAGGTAGTTGAGGGGGTGCCCCCTAATACCATAGTGCGCTAATTTTGTGAGCAATAAATCATGGTCGACTGTATCAAATGCTTTGGGTAGGTCTATGAAGATTCCCAACGGAACTTCTTTCTTCTCAAGTGCGGTGTATATTAACTCTAACATGTGTGTTATAGCATCGTTTGTGCTCTTGTTGGTCCTGAATCCAAATTGACAGGGGTTTAGTACATTGTGTGAGACGAGGTAGGAATAGATCTGTTTATGAATTAATTTTTCGAAGATTTTAGAAAGCAGTGGTAAATTTGAGATTGGTCTATAATTGTTCAAGTCAGTTTGGTCACCTCCTTTGTGGATCGGGGTGACCCTAGCTATTTTGAGAATTGATGGGAAGGTAGAAGATTCAATGGATTTATTGAATAATGCTGCTATAATTGGTGACAGTACGTGTGAAGCTTTTTTGTACATAAAGGGTGGTAAGCTGTTTGTCTCCTGCTTTGTTTTTAAGGGTGTTGATTATGAGCGAGACTTCAAGTGAGTTGGTAGGAGCTAGGAATAGTGTATCTGGGTAGGTGTTGGTGAGGTAGTCTGTTGGACGAGTGTTCGAGCTTGGGATTTTACTAGCTAGATTCTTTCCTATGGTGAAGAAGAAAACATTAAGTCTGTTTGCTGTCTCAGTTGGTGAGAGTAGGGGTTCGTCTGTTTTTGATAATTTGATGGTATTGTTCGTGGATATCTTTTTATTTCCTAGAATTGTAGATAGGGTTTTCCAGGTCTATTTCATATCACCTTTTACGGTCTGGAGTCTGTTCTCATAATACAATTTTTTGGACCTTCTTATCAGGCTAGTAAGGATTGATGAGTAGCGTTTGGATTGTTCTCTGGTTATTAGACCCCTTCTATATTGTTTTTCATATTGGTGCCTCTTGTTTATGGATTTAAGGATGCTGTTTAGTTTTTTTTCGGGCAATGTCTGTTATAGAGGTTGTGTGTTTTTTTAAGAAAGTTCTTGATGCATTCATTAGTATCTGAATGTGTTTCTAATTCATTAAGCCAGTCAATGTTCGTCATAGCTGATATAAAATTATTAACAGCTGACTCATTATGTAGTCTGAAGGTAACTTTTGCAATTTCTTGGGACAGAATGCCTAGGTTAGTTATGAGAAAGGTAGGGTAGTGGTCTGTGGTGTTTTCTGTGATTATGCCTGATTTTAGAGGGGATATTGTGTTAGTCCAGATGTGGTCTAGTAACGAGGTACTATTATCGGAGATTCTTGTAGGTTTTGATATTGTTGGTAGTAATAAGCAGTTGCTCATAGTGTTTGTGAATTCAGTTACCTGTGGGTCCTGGTCATGTAGGAGATTTATGTTGAAAATCTCCTGTGAGCAGCAAATGATCTTTGTTAAGGCGTGAATCGATTATCAGGTTTCCTAGTTTTTCACTAAAGTGGCGGATGTTTGACTGTGGTAATCTGTAGATGTTTATCACTGTGAAGGGTTTTTGCAGGTCTTTTGATTTAAATTTAGCTATAATATATTCTCCATGTTCATCCCTTGTGCAAGAGCTTTTGATACATTCGAGTTGATCTGTATAATATATTGCTGTTCCACCCCCTCGCTGGTCTGTCCTACAGTTGTGAATGGCTGTGTAACCTGGGATGGCATAGACACCTGTAGTATCAGGCTTTAGCCAGGTCTCAGTGAGTGTGATGATTGACATATTGGACTGTAGGGATTGGAGTAGTGCTGTGAGGTCATCATAATGTTTGCTCAAAGATCTAACATTGTAATTGAAGATAGTTAAGTTATTGTTGGCTCTGAGTAATGTCTTTGCTTGATCAGCTGTGTAATAGTTACAGTTGCTGTTGGAGTCATGTAAGTCATTTAATAATAGGTTGATATCAGGATCAATGCCTGTAATCATAGGATTTAGTGTGATTCTATAACTAGACTTGAGAACAATAGATTATGCTAAACTTAATGATATGGTATTAGATTAAAGTCTTACTTGCTAATGAATTAAAACAATTATGTGCAAGTGTTTACAGGAATTTTTTACAGTGATATAGGATATTTGAATAATGTTAATGATATACTAATTTAACTGTATAATGAATGGTTAGAACAACTTCAATGACTAGTATTAAATTGGTATGGAAAAAGAAATTTTTGATTCAATATGGCACTGGTTGAAACTTTTAGTATATGAAAGGCAATAAGAGGTCAATGAATGCAAGGAGCTATTGAACTAATAGTAAAAACAGTTTTGACTAATATTAAAAGTAGTTTTGATTAAATTGAAGTTAATAAAGTGACTGAAGTTAGCTAATGGTAAAAGGTATTTATAAAATATAAGTAAATGATTGCACTTATCAGGTAGTTGCTTACTAAGGAAATATAAAGTAAGTCACATACACAATGAGGTAGTTGTTTGAATATAAGAATACAATTAAGCAAATAAAGTGACTGAAATTTGCTTATGGTAAAAAGGTATTTAAAAGTATGAGTAAATAATTGCACTTATTTGGTATTAGCTTATAAGAAAAATATAAACTAAGTCACATACACAATGAGGTAGTTGTTTGATTATAAGAATATAAAAAGAAAAACAATAGTGAAAAGGTTGTAATTAAATTTCAAGTAAAAAGTAATTACTAATACTGTAAATAGTTAGGGTTGGGAAATGTTAATGATAGATATGTATTAAAAATAAAGAAATAAAAGTAAATGGTTACAGATAAGTTAAAAGATATATATATAGTAAAAAATAGGTTGTACAATTATATTTAGTGGGAAATTTAATATAGTGAAGTAGCAGATTATTAGAACAAATATGAAGTTAATTACATTAATATACAATTTTGAAGTTAATTACATTAATATACAATCAGTTTTGTGAGAAATATAAGATTGTGAGGTTGCAGTTACTAGTACAACTGTTACACTAACGCAGACTAAGGATTAGGTCATTGAAATTGTTCAGTCTCTGTAAGGTTAGCATCTCGAAGGAATTTGGACAGTTCATTTTCATTCGTGATATAGTAAGCACGGCCTACATTTGTTTTCTTAACTAGGATTTTCCCTTCCCGTATGAAGCACTGGTGGATTTTGTCATTATTCTCACATTTAAGCTTTCTTACTCTGTATAGGAGGTTCTGACGTTTTTTTGTGAGGCACTCGTTTACATAAAGATCTTCTTTTGCACTAATTGATGTTTTAATAAGATCGGTTTTACTGTCTATCGTGTGAAATCTAAGCATAACACTCTTTTTTCTACCTTGTGTGCCAAGTAATCGTGATTCTGTTATTTCAGATGCTGGTACTACTAAATTTAAGTGGTCTTTTATGGTCTGAAGAGCAGCATCTATTAGTAATAGACATCTCCAGTGAACACTAGAAAGGAAAGCCCTTCTAGCATCCAGCCTGTTACTGGGCTTTTGCAACAAAGTCAGTATCCTGGTCCAGTTATCCAACATATTACATATCTTAAGAGGATTGCAACTGATAGGGTACTAAACAACGAAATATATTTAAAAGGTTTATTATCAAAGTGAGTGTCTAGGGTTTCAAAGTAAATAAATGTACATATGATCAGGATGTTCATTAATTTATGAATTAGGAGGTTAATTAGGAGGTTAACTCCTACACTGCTCTCATATACAAGGCTGTGCTGAGGGCACATATATCCAAATGACTCTGAAGTACCATCAGGTACAATGTCAGTAAGTATAATAATATAGATATATGCAAATAAGAATATACGTGTGTATGAGTGAGCTCCAGGTAACTCTTAAGACTCGACTCAACCAGTGTCCGACTGAACTTCTCATAAGCTAGCTCTTCTAACAAACTGACAATCAGAACAGCTTGATTGACCAGTAAAATGACAAATTCGCATAACAGCAATATAACAGGCAACAGCAACACAGCGTCAGGAACCAGGAAATAGAAAATCTACCCTAACTGGGGACCATCAATAGATCCTCCAAAATAGTCACAAAACTCCCTTTCTACTGAAGCTAGGTTCAGCATAAACAATCCCAATCGAATTAGGTCAGGAGCTGTAGCTAGAGACCTGAGTTGTCAAAGAGTGTCAATGTGACACACAACCCAGAAAAAACGTAGAAAATCACTGTCTAGTCTATCCTCTGTGAACAGAGTCCTGAGAAGTATGTTTCGTCTCACCACCGAACACATACTCTACCCAAACAGAGTCTAAATGGCGAGAAAACAAGCAGAGAAATGAGCGAGGTGTTGACACAACGATGTCCAGCTGCGTAGTGCTCTTGAGGAAGGAGGAGCAGCCACCCACCTCAGGTGGAATCACGTGACTCCCTCCCAGCAACAAGCCTAGTGTCATAATCGGTAGTTTGCCAACTCCAGGGGAGCTACTACAATCATGAGCATAATTTATAATGTTACATCCTACCTAATGAACATAGCTAAGTCAAATAATGTCAAATATAAGTCAAATATAAGTCCAATAATAATATAAAGCACGATATTAACGATTTAGCTATTATCGAGAATATCAGCAATATAAAATTATAGAAAATGGAAATATACATAAAATATATACATTGGGGCCCAATTCTGGGGTCGCAATACAGGAGATAACACCAGGAAGCAGCTCAGATGAAAATTCACACATGCATGAACTTTTAAATCTCTGCACCAAGTTCACATTAAACCAGCAAATAGTAGAGCCCACAAGATTAGAGAATACGCTGGACCTCATCTTCACCAACAATGATGATCTGATACGAAATGTCATCATATCAAAAACAATATACTCAGATCACAACATAATAGAGGTCCATACATGCATGCGGGGAGCCCCAGATCAACAAAATGTGATCAGCCGCGAGGGAGCTTTCTCCAAATTCAACTTCAATAACAAAAACATAAGGTGGGACCAAGTAAACCAAGTCCTAAATGATATAAACTGGGAAGATTGCCTAAGCATCACGGATCCCAACCTATGTCTAGAACAAATTAACTCTGTGGTACTTGAGGTTTGCTCAAGGCAAATTCCCTTAAGGAAAAGGAGGAGAAGATGCAAACTAGAAAGAGAGGCGCTCCTATACAGGCGAAGGCAAAGAATAACGGAGCGGCTACAGGAGGCCAATATCTCTGAAATACGTAGAGACACTAGTCAGAGA
Source organism: Cherax destructor (assembly GCA_009830355.1). Taxonomy (NCBI): domain Eukaryota; kingdom Metazoa; phylum Arthropoda; class Malacostraca; order Decapoda; family Parastacidae; genus Cherax; species Cherax destructor. Next base: position 11,182 of record WNWK01043504.1, read on the forward strand.
AATAGCAAACATCAATTAAAACTAAAGGAATCTTACAGGAATCAAGAGACACGGGAAGAACTAAAAGCCATAAATGAAATTGAAAGAAACCCTAAGTATTTCTTTTCCTATGCAAAATCAAAGTCGAGAACAACAACCAGTATTGGGCCCCTACTTAAACAGGATGGGTCCTACACAGATGACAGCAAGGAAATGAGTGAGTTACTTAAATCCCAGTATGACTCAGTCTTTAGCGAGCCACTAACCAGACTGAAAATCGAAAACCTAAATGAATTTTTTATGAGAGTGCCGCAGAACTTGACAGATGCATGCCTTTCTGACATCACCACGACGCCAAATGACTTCGAAAAGGCAATAAATGACATGCCCATGCACTCCGCTCCAGGCCCAGACTCATGGAACTCCGTGTTCATCAAGAACTGCAAGAAGCCCCTATCACATGCTTTTAACATCCTATGGAGAGGGAGCATGGACACGGGGATCGTCCTGCAGCTACTAAAAACAACAGACATAGCCCCGCTCCACAAAGGGGGCAGTAAAGCAATAGCAAAGAACTACAGACCAATTGCGCTAACGTCCCATATCTTAAAAATCTTTTGAAAGGGTTCTAAGAAGCAAGATCGCCACCCATCTTGATACCCATCAATTGCACAACCCAGGACAGCATGGGTTTAGAGCAGGCCGTTCCTGTCTGTCCCAACTACTGGACCACTACGACAAGGTCCTGGATGCTCTAGAAGATGAACACAATGCAGATGTTATATACACAGATTTTGCAAAAGCCTTTGACAAGTGTGACCATGGTGTAATAGCACACAAAATGCGTGATAAAGGAATAACAGGAAAAGTTGGTAGATGGATCTATAATTTCCTAACATGTAGAACACAAAGAGTAGTAGTCAACAGAGTAAAGTCTGAGGCAGCTACTGTGAAAAGCTCTGTTCCACAAGGCACAGTACTTGCTCCCATCCTATTCCTCATCCTCATATCAGACATTGACAGGGATATAAGCCACAGTGCTGTGTCTTCCTTTGCAGATGACACCCGAATCTGTATGACAGTGTCCACCGTTGAAGACACTGCAAGACTCCAAGCAGACATAAACCAAATCTTTAAATGGGCTGCAGAAAACAATATGAAGTTCAATGATGAGAAATTTCAATTACTCAGATACGGAAAACGTGAAGAAATTAAAATCTCATCGGAGTACAAAACTAATTCCAACCACACAATAGAGCGAAAAACTAATGTCAAAGACCTGGGAGTGATCATGTCAGAGGATCTCACCTTCAAGGACCATAACAAAGTAGCAATTGCATCGGCTCGAAAATGACAGGATGGATAATGAGAACCTTCAAAACCAGGGATGCCAAGCCCATGTTGACACTTTACAGATCGCTTGTTCTATCTAGGCTGGAATATTGCTGCACACTAACTGCACCTTTCAAGGCAGGTGAAATTGCTGACCTTGAAAATGTGCAGAGAACCTTCACCGCACGCATAAGTGCGATAAACCACCTCAACTACTGGGAACGCTTGAAGTTCCTAAACCTGTACTCTCTAAAACGCAGGCGGGAGAGATACATTATTATATACACATGGAAAATTCTCGAGGGCTTAGTACCAAACTTGCACACAAAAATCACTCCGTACGAAAGCAAAAGACTCGGCAGGCGATGTAACATCCCCCCAATGAAGAGCAGGGGTGCCACTAGCACGTTGAGGGACAACACAATAAGTGTCAGGGGCCCAAGATTGTTCAACTGCCTCCCAGCATACATCAGGGGGATTACCAACAAACCCCTGGCTGTCTTCAAGCAGGCACTGGACAGACACCTAAAGTCGGTACCTGACCAGCCAGGCTGTGGTTCGTACGTTGGACTGCGTGCGGCCAGCAGTAACAGCCTGGTTGATCAGGCTCTGGTCCAACAGGAGGCCTGGTCACAGACCGGGCCGCGGGGGCGTTGACCCCTGGAATTCTCTCCAGGTAGACTCCAGGTATAATGACAGACATATAAGGGTTCAGCTCATATAGGCTTAAAATGCCTTGGGTTACTGAGGGATTATGGGGAATAATGTAAGATAATGTTAGCATCATATAAGGTTATACAGGGAGGCATGGTACCTCTTTTCTTTGTGCATGATATACTATGTACTGTCACATTGTATAAAAGATTAAATTTATATTTTTACAATGTTTTATTTGTGTTGTGTATGTACGACCGGTTGTTATACGGTCACCCTTGTTTTTGTGTGGTTATTACAATAAATGTTTTTATACAAAATAAATTATAAAAAAAAACAAAAAACATGAGATATGTTGGCTGTATGTTAGAGCAAGCGGTGTCTGTTATTGTTAAGGTTTTTATAATATTATTGTGAAAGCACAAGAATAGCTGGTCAAGAGTGCTTACACACATAGGTCCCTGAGGGGTACTAGGACGGCTGGTCAAGAGTGCTTACACACATAGGTCCCTGAGGGGTACTAGGACGGCTGGTCAAGAGTGCTTACACACATAGGTCCCTGAGGGGTACTAGGACGGCTGGTCAGGAGTGCTTACACACATATGTCACTGAGGGGTACTAGGACGGCTGGTCAAGAGTGCTTACACACATAGGTCACTGAGGGGTACTAGGACGGCTGGTCAAGAGTGCTTACACACATAGGTCCCTGAGAGGTACTAGGACGGCTGGTCAAGAGTGCTTACACACATAGGTCCCTGAGTGGTACTAGGACGGCTGGTCAAGAGTGCTTACACACATAGGTCCCTGAAGGGTACTAGGACGTCTGGTCAAGAGTGCTTACACACATAGGTCACTGAGGGGTACTAGGACGGCTGGTCAAGAGTGCTTACACACATAGGTCACTGAGGGGTACTAGGACGGCTGGTCAAGAGTGCTTACACACATAGAACACTGAGGGGTACTAGGACGGCTGGTCAAGAGTGCTTACACATATAGGTCACTGAGGGGTATTTGGACGGCTGGTCAAGAGTGCTTACACACATAGGTCCCTGAAGGGTACTAGGACGTCTGGTCAAGAGTGCTTACACACATAGGTCACTGAGGGGTACTAGGACGGCTGGTCAAGAGTGCTTACACACATAGGTCCCTGAGGGGTACTAGGACGGCTGGCCAAGAGTGCTTATACACAAAGGTCCCTGAGGGGTACTAGGACGGCTGGTCAAGAGTGCTTACACACATAGGTCTCTGAGGGGTACTAGGACGGCTGGTCAAGAGTGCTTACACACATAGGTCCCTGAGGGGTACTAGGACGGCTGGTCAAGAGTGCTTACACACATAGGTCCCTGAGGGATTCTAAGAAATAATGTTTGATACTGATGATGTTAAATACATTTTATTTAGGGAGGTTTGGTAATTTTTTTGTTTTTGTGAATGGTAATGGCGAGCAGTGTTATAAAGTGCGAGAGGGTTAGGTTAAGATACGTTCCATGATGTCCAGGGTAAGGATTCAGGCGCCTTTTATCTGTATGTTTATTTTTTATTATTATTATATGTGTGTGCTTTGTACATACATGTTTTTTTAAAATAAATAAAAAAGTTATCACAAGTTATATACAGTGATGGATATAAACAGGAGTCGTCTGGCAGGGCTGCATCTGCTCTGGTTGCCACCTCCAGCAGGAGTCTACTGGCAGGGCTGCGTCTGCTCTGGTTGCCACCTCCAGCTGGAGTCTTCTGGAAGGGCTGCATCTGCTCTGCATGCCACCTCCAGCAGGAGTTTTCTGGCAGTGCTGCATCTGCTCTGGGTGTCACCTCCAGCAGGAGTCGTCGAAGGGCTGCATCTGCTCTGGTTGCCACCTCCAGCAGCAGTCTTCTGGCAGGGCTGCATCTGCTATGGTTGTCACCTCCAGCAGGAGTCGTCTGGCAGAGCTGCATCTGCTCTGGTTGCAACCTCCAGCAAAAGTATTCTGGCAGGGCTGAGTCTGCTCTGATTACCTCCAGCAAATCTATTTGCAGGGCTGCATCTGCTCTGGTTTTCCAACTCCAGCAGGGGTCTTCTGGCAGGGCTGCATCTGCTCTGCTTGCCACCTCCCGCAGGAGTCTTCTGGCAGTGCTGCATCTGCTCTGGTTGCCACCTCCAGCGGAGTCTTCTGGCAGGGGGTGCATCTGCTCTGCCCCTTACCTCCAGCAGGGGTCTTCTGGCAGGGGTGCATCTCCTCTGGTTGCCACCTCAGGCAGGGGGTGTTCTGGCAGGGCTGTATCTGCTCTGCTTGTCACCTCCAGTAGGAAGGCTTCTGGCAGGGTTTCATCTGCTCTGCTAGC
>WNWK01043505.1:0-15467 GCA_009830355.1 Cherax destructor
TTTTAAATTTTAAATTAAAAAGTAAATGCAATTTAGATTTAAATGCTCAGTATTTTGAAAATATTATATTTAAAATTGTTTTAAGATTTTCTAATATTTTTTAAATAAAATAATATAAATTAAAAGATAAAACTTGTTATTCATTTTCATTAGATTCATTTTGAAAAATTTTAGATAATAAAATAGTTTCAAAATCATAAGCTTTACTTTCCAAATATGCATAAAATCATTTAAATTTATTCTAGTTTAGCTAATGTTTTTCAGAAAAATAAATTCTTAAAATGAATTTAATTTAATGATTTTTAAATATTTTATTTAATGTTATATTTAATTTGAATTTAATTTGAAAGATTTTAATGGATTTTTAAAATATTAAATAAATAAATATTAAAAAGCTATAAAACTTGATTTTATTCATTTTAATTAGGATTTTCAAAATTTGAAAATCATTTTAGATAAAATACATATAGAAGCTTCCTAAAGAAAATCTAAAATTTCTTACTTTTCCCATAAATCAATTGCAGTAAATTCTATTTAAAATGTTGAAAATCTAAGTATTTATAAAAATTAGTTTTTAAAAGACTCAAACGTCTAAAACTCGAAATAATAAAATATTTTAAAATTTCTGAGCTTTTATTTTATGTATTTTTCGAAAAATATAAATATTCTTAAAATATTTTTTTAAAATTTAATGGATTTTTAAAATAGTTAAATAATATGAAATATTAAAAATGCTATACTTGATTTTATTGCATTTTTACGATTTAAGGCATTAAGTATTTTCTAAAATATTTTTTAGAAAAATCACCAAAGTAGCTCTAAAGAAAATCATAAAATTGCTATTTTCCCAAAATTTCTGCAGTAGAAATTTATTTAAGTTTGATAATCTAAGTATTTTATAAAAATGATTTTTCAGAAAAGACTAAACTTTAAAACGTCGAAATGATAAAATATTTTAGACATTTTCTGATTTTTAATGTTTCATGATTTTTGAATATATAAATATTTAAAATTTTTAAAGATTTTTAAGATTTTTTAAACTATTAAATAATAATGAAACATTAAAATGCTAAAACTTATTTTATTGCATTTTTGACGATTTGATTTCAAGATTTTCTAAAATATTTTTAGATAAAATCACTAAAGTAAGCTCTAAAAGAAAATCAAAATTTTGCTTACTTTTCCATAAATTTCAATGCAGTAGAATTTTTAAAAGTATATAATATTTAGCTAAAAAAGAGTTTTCCAGAAAAGCACTCAAACCGCTCTAAATCGTCGAAAAATGCAATAAAATACTATTTTAGAACATTTTTCTGAGCTTTTTAATGTTTCATGTATTTTTCGAAAATAATATGAAATATTCTATAAAAATATTGATTTTTAAAGATTTTTAATGGGATTTTTTAAAAATAGTTAAATAATTATGAAATATTAAAAAATGCTATAAAACTTGATTTTATTGCATTTTTTGACGATTTAAGGCATTTTCAAGGATTTTCTGAAAACTATTTTTTTAGATAAAATACACCTATAAGTAAGCTTCATGAAAGAAAATCATTCAATTTTGCTTACTTTTCCCATAAATTTCAATTGCAGTAGAAATTCTATTGAAAAGTTTGATAATCTAAGTATTTTAGCTAAAAAATGAGTTTTGTCAGAAAAGCACTCAAACCGCTCTAAAACGTCGAAATATGCAATAAAATACGATTTTAGCACATTTTTCTGAGCTTTTTAATGTTTCATGTATTTTTCGAAAATAATATGAAATATTCTATAAAAATATTGATTTTTAAAGATTTTTAATGGGATTTTTTAAAACTAGTTAAATAATAATGAAATATTAAAAAATGCTAAAAAACTTGATTTTATTGCATTTTTTGACGATTTAAGGCATTTTCAAAGATTTTCTGAAAATCATTTTTTTAGATAAAATACACCTATAAGTAAGCTTCCTGAAAGAAAATCAATAAATTTTGCTTACTTTTCCCATAAATTTCAATTGCAGTAGAAATTCTATTTAAAAGTTTGATAATCTAAGTATTTTAGCTAAAAAATGAGTTTTGCCAGAAAAGCACTCAAACCGCTCAAAATCGTCGAAAATGCAATAAAATACGATTTTAGCACATTTTTCTGAGCTTTTTAATGTTTCATGTATTTTTGAAAATAATATGATTTTTAGAGATTTTTAATGGGATTTTTAAAAATAGTTAAATAATTATGAAATATTAAAAAATGCTATAAAACTTGATTTTATTGCATTTTTTGACGATTTAAGGCATTTTCAAGGATTTTCTGAAAATCAATTTTTTTAGATAAAATACACCTATTAGTAAGCTTCCTGAAAGAAAATCAATAAATTTTGCTTACTTTTCCCATAAATTTCAATTGCAGTAGAAATTCTATTTAAAAGTGTGAAAATCTAAGTATTTTAGCTAAAAAATTAGTTTCGTCAGAAAAGCACTCAAACCGCTCTAAAACGTCGAAATATGCAATAAAATACGATTTTAGCACATTTTTCTGAGCTTTTTAATGGTTCATGTATTTTTCGAAAATAATATAAAATATTCTATAAAAATATTGATTTTTAAAGATTTTTAATGGGATTTTTTAAAATAGTTAAATAATAATGAAATATTCAAAAATGCTATAAAACTTGATTTTATTGCATTTTTTGACGATTTAAGGCATTTTCAAAGATTTTCTGAAAATCATTTTTTTTAGATAAAATACACCAATAAGTAAGCTTCACAATCATTAAATTTTGCTTACTTTTCCCATAAATTTCAATTGCAGTAGAAATTCTATTTAAAAGTTTGATAATCTAAGTATTTTAGCTAAAAAATGAGTTTTGTCAGAAAAGCACTCAAACCGCTCTAAAACGTCGAAATATGCAATAAAATACGATTTTAGCACATTTTTCTGAGCTTTTTAATGTTTCATGTATTTTTCAAAAATAATATGAAATATTCTATAAAAATATTGATTTTTAAAGATTTTTAATGGGATTTTTTAAAACTAGTTAAATAATAATGAAATATTAAAAAATGCTATAAAACTTGATTTTATTGCATTTTTTGACGATTTAAGGCATTTTCAAAGATTTTCTGAAAATCATTTTTTTTTAGATAAAATACACCTATAAGTAAGCTTCCTAAAAGAAAATCATTAAATTTTGCTTACTTTTCCAAAATTTCAATTGCAGTAGAAATTCTATTTAAAAGTGTGAAAATCTAAGTATTTTAGCTAAAAAAATGAGTTTTGTTAGAAAAGCACTCAAACCGTTAAATCCGTCGAAATATGCAATAAAATACGATTTTAGCACATTTTTCTGAGCTTTTTAATGTTTCATGTATTTTTCGAAAATAATATGAAATATTCTATAAAATATTGATTTTTAAAGATTTTTAATGGGATTTTTTAAAAATAGTTAAATAATATGAAATATTAAAAATGCTATAAACTTGATTTTATTGCATTTTTGACGATTTAAGGCATTTTCAAAGATTTTCTGAAAATCATTTTTTAGATAAATACACTATAAGTAAGCTTCTAAAAGAAAATCATTAATTTTGCTTACTTTTCCCATAAATTTCAATTGCAGTAGAAATTCTATTTAAAAGTGTGAAAATCTAAGTATTTTAGCTAAAAATAGTTTTTCAGAAAAGCACTCAAACTGCTCTAAACGTCGAAAATGCAATAAAATACTATTTTAGCACATTTTTCTGAGCTTTTAATGTTTCAGTTTTTCAAAATAATATGAAATTTCTAAAAAATTGATTTTAAAGATTTTAATGGATTTTTAATAATAGAATAATAATATTAAAATGCTATAAAACTATTTTATTGCATTTTTGACGATTTAAGGTATTTCAAAGATTTTCTGAAAATATTTTTTAGATAAAATACACCTATAAGTAAGCTTCCTAAAGAAAATCATTAAATTTTGCTTACTTTTCCCATAAATTTCAATTGCAGTAGAAATTCTATTTAAAAGTGTGAAAATCTAAGTATTTTAGCTAAAATGAGTTTTCAGAAAAGCACTCAAACTGCTCTAAATCGTCGAAAATGCAATAAATACTATTTTAGAACATTTTTCTGAGCTTTTTAATGTTTCATGTATTTTTTGAAAATAATATGAAATATTCTATAAAATATTGATTTTTAAAGATTTTTAATGGGATTTTAAAAATATTAAATAATTATGAATATTAAAAATGCTATAAACTTGATTTTATTGCATTTTTGACGATTAAGGCATTTTCAAGATTTTCTGAAAACTATTTTTTAGATAAAATACACCTATAAGTAAGCTTCAAAGAAAATCATTACAATTTTGCTTACTTTTCCCATAAATTTCAATTGCAGTAGAAATTCTATTTAAAAGTGTGAAATCTAAGTATTTTAGCTAAAAATGAGTTTTGCAGAAAAGCACTCAAACCGCTCTAAATCGTCGAAAATGCAATAAAATACATTTTAGCACATTTTTTGATTTTTAATGTTTCATGTATTTTGAAAATAATATGAAATATTCTATAAATATTGATTTTTAAAGATTTTTAATGGATTTTTAAAATAGTTAAATAATTATGAAATATTAAAAATGCTATAAAACTTATTTTATTGCATTTTTTGACGATTTAAGCATTTTCAAGATTTTCTGAAAACATTTTTTTAGATAAAATACACTATAGTAAAGCTTCCTAAGAAAATCATAAATTTTTTACTTTTCCCATTAAATTTCAATTGCAGTGAAATTTATTTAAAAGTTTGAAAATTAAAGTATTTTAAGTAAAAATAGTTTATCAGAAAAGCACTCAAACTGTTAAATCGTCGAAAATGCAATAAAATCGATTTTAGACATTTTTTAGCTTTTTAATGTTTCATGTATTTTCTAAAATAATATAGAAATATTTATAAAAATATTGATTTTTAAAGATTTTTAATGGATTTTTAAAATAGTTAAATAATATGAAATATTAAAAAATGCTATAAACTTGATTTTATTGCATTTTTGACGATTTAGTGATTTTCAAAGATTTTCTGAAAACATTTTTTTAGATAAATCACCTATAATAGCTTCCTAAAAGAAAATCATAAATTTTGCTTACTTTTCCCATAAATTTCAATTGCAGAGAAATTCTATTTAAAAGTTGAAAATCTATATTTTAGCTAAAAAATAGTTTGCCAGAAAAGCATCAAACTCTCTTAAATCGTCAAAATATGCAATAAAATACATTTTAGAACATTTTTCGAGTTTTTAATGTTTCAGTATTTTCGAAAATAATATGAAATATTCTAAAAATATTGATTTTTAAGATTTTTAATGGATTTTTAAAATAGTTAAATAATTATGAAATATTAAAATGCTATAAAACTTGATTTTATTGCATTTTTGAGATTTAAGGCATTTTCAAGATTTTCTGAAAACTATTTTTTTAGATAAAATACACCTATAAGTAAGCTTCTAAAGAAAATCATTAATTTTGCTTACTTTTCCCATAAATTTCAATTGCAGTAGAAATTTATTTAAAGTTTGTATAATCTAAGTATTTTAGCTAAAAATGAGTTTTGCAGAAAAGCACTCAAACCGTCTAAAACGTCGAAATATGCAATAAAATACGATTTAGCACATTTATCGACTTTTAATGTTTCATGTTTTTTCGAAATGAATTTCTATAAAAATATGATTTTTAAAGATTTTTAATGGGATTTTTAAAATAGTTAAATAATTATGAAATATTAAAAATGCTATAAACTTGATTTATTGCATTTTTGACGATTTAAGATTTTCAAGATTTTCTGAAAATCATTTTTTAGATAAAATACACCTATAGTAAGCTTCCTGAAAGAAAATCATAATTTTGCTTACTTTTCCCATAAATTTCAATTGCAGTAGAAATTCTATTTAAAAGTGTGAAAATCTAAGTATTTTAGCTAAAAAATCAGTTTTGCCAGAAAAGCACTCAAACCGCTCCAAAACGTCGAAGTATGCAATAATATACGATTTTAGCTCATTTTTCTGAGCTTTTTAATGTTTCATGTATTTTTCGAAAATAATATGAAATATTCTATAAAAATATTGATTTTTAAAGATTTTTAATGGGATTTTTTAAAAATAGTTAAATAATAATGAAATAATGAAATTATTGCATTTTTTGACGATTTAGGGCATTTTCAAAGATTTTCTGAAAATCAATTTTTTTAGATAAAATACACCTATAAGTAAGCTTCCTGAAAGAAAATCATTAAATTTTGCTTCCTTTTCCCATAAATTTCAATTGCAGTAGAAATTGTATTTAAAAGTGTGAAAATCTAAGTATTTTAGCTAAAAAATTAGTTTCGTCAGAAAAGCACTCAAACCGCTCTAAAACGTCGAAATATACAATAAAATACGATTTTAGCACATTTTTCTGAGCTTTTTAATGTTTCATGTATTTTTCGAAAATAATATAAAATATTCTATAAAAATATTGATTTTTAAAGATTTTTAATGGGATTTTTAATGGGAAATTCTATTGAAAAGTTTGATAATCTAAGTATTTTAGCTAAAAAATGAGTTTTGTCAGAAAAGCACTCAAACCGCTCTAAAACGTCGAAATATGCAATAAAATACGATTTTATCACATTTTTCTGAGCTTTTTAATGTTTCATGTATTTTTCAAAAATAATATGAAATATTCTATAAAAATATTGATTTTTAAAGATTTTTAATGGGATTTTTTAAAACTAGTTAAATAATAATGAAATATTAAAAAATGCTAAAAAACTTGATTTTATTGCATTTTTTGACGATTTAAGGCATTTTCAAAGATTTTCTGAAAATCATTTTTTATAGATAAAATACACCTATAAGTAAGCTTCCTAAAAGAAAATCATTAAATTTTGCTTACTTTTCCCATAAATTTCAATTGCAGTAGAAATTCTATTTAAAAGTTTGATAATCTAAGTATTTTAGCTAAAAAATCAGTTTTGCCAGAAAAGCACTCAAACCGCTCCAAAACGTCGAAGTATGCAATAATATACGATTTTAGCTCATTTTTCTGAGCTTTTTAATGTTTCATGTATTTTTCGAAAATAATATGAAATATTCTATAAAAATATTGATTTTTAAAGATTTTTAACATACATTATTATTTTCACAACAAAGTATATACACCCAAGGTGTAAATATGTCATCCCTAGGTGTTATTACTCTACACCTCCTCTCTGAGTTTACTCTGTTCCTCCTCTGCATTATGCTATGCATTAATCACTTACAACAACTTTTAAATGTGATTTTGCCCCAAACTAATAAGACTACAGTTTATACACCAAAATTCTTCCTTTCATCTTCAATTCTTCAACAACATAAATATATTCCCTTATAACATACATTTATGTACTTCTGCAGTACCCTTATAATTTATCACCACTCGTCCTCCCAAAGTCATTCCCTGATGTACATACCACAAGGTGTCCACTTTCTCCACTACATTTTGTATGCTTTATATTTATACATAAAACTGTATATATTTCAACCACAATTTTTTATGACACTCGACATATATGTTAATCCATTGTTCATTATAAAGTAATTCTTATATGATATGACTTGACATCATCTGTGAAAGTAACACCAATCATCTTTCATACCTACATACACACGTCCACTCGTACCTTGACCGCAAGCTTCGTAGTTATTATTCTGTATATCTGTACATTGTAACAGTAATTCATCCACTCATATCTTGAAACACCATTATTCACATTAACATGTTTGAACCGATTTTTGCAAACTTAACAATGCGTTAACTACAGCTTCCCTTCCACACTATGTTCACTAAACAACATCTGGACATAGCACATACGTTATATAATATCTCCACCACACCTATTCTGCTTTATGCAAAGTAAACCTTCATTTTTCCCCTTACTTTAATGAATTCAAGTCGTCTATTTTGTCCGTCTATTTTAGTAATTTACCAACATCACATACACTATCCTTACCCCCTCTGGTCATCATCCGTCTCCCCTTTGCATTAAAATTATCTTTTGTCATCCGTCATCCTTTCCCCTCCCCCTATTTCCTCACTATCTTAATTCCCGTACATACTTACATACCTACACTACCCCCCCAGTAAAATCCTATTTCCTTCCCTACTACCCAACCATTCCGTTTGTACCACCACCCAGCTACCCCTCCCCTTCCTACTTTCTCCCTTAATTCCCCCCTGTTGTCAAGCCCTTTTACATTCATTATTTCCTATGCTTCCAATAAGTCCCTTAAACTCATTTCTTTGTATTGCTCAGAAAGCCCTCCCATCTCCCCATACACACATCTATTCCTATTTCTTGTTGCAATCATACTTCCTGCAAGCGCCCTGATACGCTCCCTTACCCCCGTGGTTTTCAACCTCCATGACACGCACACATAGTCAACCATTAAGTGCATTAAACCCCTTCGCACCTGTTGACTCATACCATTTATATCAAACTTATTGCCCGTAATACTGTTATGCCACCCCTTCCCAATTTTCTTAATACCCTACCCATCCATTCCCGTACCCACCTAAATACTCACAAAATAAATTGCATGATACCCTGTCTCCTGCATTCCACACCTGTCACAACTCCCGTCCTTAACTATACCCATCCTAAATAAAGCTGCTTTCGATGCCACCGCTCCATGTAAGAATCTATACATAAGTTCCCGGTCTCTGGATCTCAATAACAAACTCTTGAATCCCTTCCATATATTGCCCCAATCATACATAGGGTATTCCCTACACCTTCTTCTACACTTTTACCCCATCGAGTTTCTCCATATCACTTGCAGTTAACTTATGAGCATTTTTATCACTATTATATTTCTCAAGAGATCCCAACACTGCCCCAAACTCTTGCCTCCCACCACCTACCTAATTCTTCTGACACTTTACCCCCGACCTGCCTCCACCCCACCCACCTTATAACACATCTTTTAACATACATACATATTACTCTACGCTCTATCGCTATTAGCCCCAAACCCCCATCTCAACCCTATTTCTAACAATCTCTTTCCTAATCCATGGTTTACCAAACGCCCAGATGTATCGAAACACTTTAATCTCCAGCTTGTGTATGTCTTCTTGCATTAATGGGTATATCACTGCTACATGCCAAATCTTACTATATATCAATGTATTTACTGCTATCACCCTCTGCTGTAATGTAAGATCCCCGGTCTCCATCCCTTCATTCTATCCATTGCGTTTTTCACTATCCTACCTGAATTTACACCACGCGCTTCCACTTCATTACTCATATATATTATTCCACATATCTTAATGTTTTCACTACTATCCACCCATGCCTCTCGCCCAACCTTCCCCCACCCATCTACCTACCTCCAATAATCGTGATTTGGCCCCATTTACCCTCATTCCCGTTGCTCTACAAAAACCTCTATTACACGTCCTACATTGACCAGTCCCTCTACGTTGCCTACAAGCACTGTAGTATCGTCCACGTATCCCACTATCCCCTGCTCCTCACTCTCTTCCTCACCTCCCTCCCTCCCTCACCCCCATACCCTCCTTACTAGTCTGTAGAATGGGTCTTGCAAACATGCAAATAGACATTGCGACAGAGGGCATCCCTGCCTTAATCCCTTTTCCATTTTCACCATTCTCCCCACACGGCCATTCATCTGCACCCTTATACATGCCCCGTATACACTGTTTCAACCCATCCTACCACTTCCTCCCCAAACCCCTGGTGTCTCATAATTTCATACAGCACCCTCTCTCCACACTGTCATATGCCCGTCTCCAATCTAATGCTAATACTCCCCTCTATGCTATTCTTTATATACTTTTTAATTCTTTCGTGACCACTTATCATGCTTCTTCCCGGTATCCCACACTGCCCTTCCTCAATCACTCCTCCTAGCACTTTTTCAACCTATTTCCCAATACTTTCATGAAAATCTTATAATCTGCATTCATCATTGCTAAAGGCCTGTAATTGCTCATTGTCACTCCTGTTCCCCTTTCTTAACCAACACCACTACACCCATGCATTGATCTGTTCCTAAGCATCCCTCCTCCTTCATTGTGTTAAAGAGCCATACCAAACATTCCCTTAATACATTCCAATATATTCATAGAAGTCATTAACTATGCCGTCTATCCCTGGAGCCTTTCCCTTACTTAACCCATCCACCGCCTCCAATATCTCTTCCTCACTAATTGGACCTTCCATACTTACTCGTTCCCTCTCTCCCACCTTTGCAGTTATTCCCTCCAAATTGTTCTTCTCTCTGTTCTGCCTACCCCATCACTTTTCCAATACCTCTCAAACCATTTATCCACGTATACACCCATCGCCTCAGTCGTCCTTAATCTTTGCCCCTTCACATAATTCTCAAACGACTCATCCACTTCTATGCTATTTACTGTCATACCATCCCTTCTTTTCCTACATTTGCTCAAAACATACTTCGAAGGCCTGTCTCCCCATAAAATATCATCCATCCCCGCCCTCAAACGACAAACATCAAACATCTAAGTATTTTAGCTAAAAAATCAGTTTTGCCAGAAAAGCACTCAAACCGCTCCAAAACGTCGAAGTATGCAATAATATACGATTTTAGCTCATTTTTCTGAGCTTTTTAATGTTTCATGTATTTTTCGAAAATAATATGAAATATTCTATAAAAATATTGATTTTTAAAGATTTTTAATGGGATTTTTTAAAAATAGTTAAATAATAATGAAATAATGAAATTATTGCATTTTTTGACGATTTAGGGCATTTTCAAAGATTTTCTGAAAATCAATTTTTTTAAATAAAATACACCTATAAGTAAGCTTCCTGAAAGAAAATCATTAAATTTTGCTTACTTTTCCCATAAATTTCAATTGCAGTAGAAATTATATTTAAAAGTGTGAAAATCTAAGTATTTTAGCTAAAAAATAGTTTTCTCAGAAAAGCACTCAAACCGCTCTAAAACGTCGAAATATCAATAAATACGATTTTAGCACATTTTTCTGAGCTTTTTAATGTTTCATGTATTTTTCGAAAATAATATGAAATATTCTATAAAAATATTGATTTTTAAAGATTTTTAATGGATTTTTAATGGAAATTATTTAAAGTAAGATTTGCAATATCTATAAGTATTTTAGCTAAAAAATGAGTTTTGCCAGAAAAGCACTCAAACCGCTCTAAATCGTCGAAAAATGCAATAAAATACTATTTTAGAACATTTTTCTGAGCTTTTTAATGTTTCATGTATTTTTCGAAAATAATATGAAATATTCTATAAAAATATTGATTTTTAAAGATTTTTAATGGATTTTTAAAAATAGTTAAATAATTATGAAATATTAAAAAATGCTATAAAACTTGATTTTATTGCATTTTTTGACGATTTAAGGCATTTTCAAAGATTTTCTGAAAATCATTTTTTTAGATAAAATACACCTATAAGTAAGCTTCCTAAAAGAAAATCATTAAATTTTGCTTACTTTTCCCATAAATTTCAATTGCAGTAGAAATTCTATTTAAAAGTGTGAAAATCTAAGTATTTTAGCTAAAAATGAGTTTTCCAGAAAAGCACTAAACTCTAAACGTGAAATATGCAATAAATACGATTTTAAGCACATTTTCGAGCTTTTTAATGTTTCATGTATTTTTGAAAATAATATGAAATATTCTAAAAAATATTGATTTTAAAGATTTTTAATGGGATTTTTAAAAATAGTTAAATAATAATGAAATATTAAAATGCTATAAAACTTGATTTTATTGCATTTTTGACGATTTAAGCATTTTCAAAGATTTTCTGAAAATCATTTTTAGATAAAATACACTATAAGTAAGCTTCTAAAAGAAAATCATTAAATTTTGCTTACTTTTCCCATAAATTTCAATTGCAGTAGAAATTTATTTAAAAGTTGAAATCTAGATTTTAGCTAAAAATGAGTTTTGCAGAAAAGACTCAAACGCTCTAAAACGTCGAAATATGCAATAAAATACGATTTTAGCCATTTTTCTGAGCTTTTTAATGTTTCATGTATTTTCGAAAATAATATAAATATTCTATAAAAATATTGATTTTTAAAGATTTTAATGGGATTTTAAAAATAGTTAAATAATAATGAAATATTAAAATGCTAAAAACTGATTTATTGCATTTTTGACGATTTAAGGCATTTTCAAAGATTTCTGAAAATCATTTTTTTAGATAAAATACACCTATAATAAGCTTCCTAAAGAAAATCATTAAATTTGCTTACTTTTCCATAAATTTCAATTGCATAGAAATTTATTTAAAAGTGTGAAAATCTAAGTATTTTAGCTAAAAATGAGTTTTGCCAGAAAAGCACTCAAACGTCTAAACGTCGAAAATGCAATAAAATACATTTTAGAACATTTTCTGAGCTTTTTAATGTTTCATGTATTTTTCGAAAATAATATGAAATATTCTATAAAAATATTGATTTTTAAAGATTTTTAATGGGATTTTTAAAAATAGTTAAATAATATGAAATATTAAAAATGCTATAAAACTTGATTTTATTGCATTTTTGACGATTTAAGGCATTTTCAAGATTTTCTGAAAACATTTTTAGATAAATACCTATAAGTGTCTAAAGAAAATCATTAATTTTGCTTACTTTCCATAAATTTCAATTGCAGGAAATTTATTTAAAAGTTTGAAATCTAAGTATTTTAGCTAAAAATGAGTTTTGCCAGAAAAGCACTCAAACCGCTCTAAACGTCGAAAATGCAAAAATATTAACATTTTAGCTTATGTCATATTTTTAATATGAATTTTAATGATTTTAATGGATTTTTAAAAAGTTAAATAATGAAATATTAAATCTTAAATTATTATGCATTTGACATTAGATTTTAAGATTTTTAATATTTTTGATAAAATACACCTATAAGTAAGCTTCAAAAGAAAATCATTAAATTTGCTTACTTTTCCATAAATTTCAATTGCAGTAGAAATTTATTTAAAAGTTGAAATCTAAGATTTTAGCTAAAAATGAGTTTTGCCAGAAAAGCACTCAAACGCTCTAAAACGTCGAAAATGCAATAAAATACGATTTTAGACATTTTCTAGCTTTTAATGTTTCATGTATTTTGAAAATAATATGAAATATTCTATAAAAATATTGATTTTTAAAGATTTTTAATGGGATTTTTAAAATAGTTAAATAATATGAAAATAAAAGCAAAACTTGATTTTTGCATTTTGACGATTAGGCATTTTCAAGATTTTCTGAAACAATTTTTTTAGATAAAATACACCTATAGTAAGCTTAAAGAAAATCATAAATTTGCTTATTTTCCATAAATTTCAATTGTAGAAATTTATTTAAAGTGTGAAAATCTAAGTATTTTAGCTAAAAAATGAGTTTTGTCAGAAAAGCACTCAAACCGCTCTAAAACGTCGAAATATGCAATAAAATACGATTTTAGCACATTTTTCTGAGCTTTTTAATGTTTCATGTATTTTTCGAAAATAATATGAAATATTCTATAAAAATATTGATTTTAAAGATTTTTAATGGGATTTTTTAAAAATAGTTAAATAATAATGAAATATTAAAAAATGCTATAAAACTTGATTTTATTGCATTTTTTGACGATTTAAGGCATTTTCAAAGATTTTCTGAAAATCATTTTTTTTAGATAAAATACACCTATAAGTAAGCTTCCTAAAAGAAAATCATTAAATTTTGCTTACTTTTCCCATAAATTTCAATTGCAGTAGAAATTCTATTTAAAAGTTTGAAATCTAAGTATTTTAGCTAAAAATGAGTTTTGCCAGAAAAGCACTCAAACAAAAAAAAAAAAAAAAAAAAAAAAAAAAAAAAAAAAAAAAAAAAAAAAAAAAAAAAAAAAAAAAAAAAAAAAAAAAAAAAAAAAAAAAAAAAAAAAAAAAAAAAAAAAAAAAAAAAAAAAAAAAAAAAAAAAAAAAAAAAAAAAAAAAAAAAAAAAAAAAAAAAAAAAAAAAAAAAAAAAAAAAAAAAAAAAAAAAAAAAAAAAAAATAGTATTTTAGCTAAAATGAGTTTTGTCAGAAAAGCACTCAAACGCTCTAAAACGTCGAAATATGCAATAAAATACGATTTTAGAACATTTTTCTGAGCTTTTAATGTTTCATGTATTTTCAAAATAATATGAAATATTCTATAAAATATTGATTTTTAAAGATTTTTAATGGGATTTTTAAAATAGTAAATAATAATGAAATATTAAAAAAGCTATAAAACTTGATTTTATTGCATTTTGACGATTTAAGGCATTTTCAAAGATTTTCTGAAAATCATTTTTTTAGATAAAATACACCTATAGTAAGCTTCCTAAAAGAAAATCATTAAATTTTGCTTACTTTTCCATAAATTCACAGTAGAAATTCTATTTAAAAGTGTGAAATCTAAGTATTTTAGCTAAAATGAGTTTTGCCAGAAAAGCACTCAAACCGCTCTAAAACGTCGAATATGCAATAAATGATTTTAGCACATTTTTCTGAGCTTTTTAATGTTTCATGTATTTTCGAAAATAATATGAAATATTCTATAAAAATATTGATTTTTAAAGATTTTTAATGGGATTTTTAAAAATAGTTAAATAATAATGAAATATTCAAAAATGCTATAAAACTTGATTTTATTGCATTTTTTGACGATTTAAGGCATTTTCAAAGATTTTCTGAAAATCAATTTTTTTTAGATAAAATACACCTATAAGTAAGCTTCCTAAAAGAAAATCATTAAATTTTGCTTACTTTTCCCATAAATTTCAATTGCAGTAGAAATTCTATTTAAAAGTGTGAAAATCTAAGTATTTTAGCTAAAAAATGAGTTTTGCCAGAAAAGCACTCAAACCGCTCTAAAACGTCGAAATATGCAATAAAATACGATTTTAGCAATTTTT
The DNA here is from genome assembly GCA_009830355.1 of Cherax destructor. NCBI lineage: Eukaryota > Metazoa > Arthropoda > Malacostraca > Decapoda > Parastacidae > Cherax > Cherax destructor. Next base: position 14,918 of record WNWK01043505.1, read on the forward strand.
CTTAGCTTTTTAATGTTTCATGTATTTTTCGAAAATAATATGAAATATTCTAAAAAAATATTGATTTTTAAAGATTTTTAATGGGTTTTTTAAAAATATGTAAATAATTTAAAAAATATTAAAAAAAGCTATAAAACTTTATTTTATTTTCTTTTTTTACGATTTTAAAACATTTTCAAGGTTTTGAAAAACTATTTTTTGATAAAATATACCTATGAAAGCTTCCTAAAAAAAAAATCATAAATTTTTTTACTTTTCCCATAAATTTCAATTCGTAGAAATTTATTTAAAAGTGTGAAAATCTAAGTATTTTAGTAAAAAGGTTTTTTAGAAAGCATCAAACCCTCTAAACGTCGAAATATGCCATAAAATGTTTTGCTTTTTTTTTGAGTTTTTTAAAGTTTTATGTATTTTCGAAAATAATATGAAATATTCTTTAAAAAAATTGATTTTTTTAGATTTTTTTTGGGGTTTTTAAAAAAATTTAAAAAATTAATAAAAAATTTAAAAATGCTATAAAACTTGATTTTATTTCATTTTTTTTACGATT
>WNWK01043506.1:0-15466 GCA_009830355.1 Cherax destructor
ATCACACAAAAAAGTGTCGATAAAGCATGTTTTTTTTCTTCCAAATTTTACAGGAAGCAATGCAAATGCCTAATTTCTTGCTGTGCCCCGATCCTGAAGTCTTTTGCCCATGTGAATAAGGTGACGTGGGTTTTCCTGTTTTTCCCTGTCGTAGTACAAGATTAATTGATTACACAGATTCAACAATGATTCTTGCAAAAGGGGTGCCGTGATCATGACTGATAAAGCATCTGCTTAAATTCGTGCGGGGGGAACAAGAGCCACCCCTTTCCCTGATGGGGGCGGGCCTCTCAGTTAAAAGGCTGAAGGGGCCGATCCCCCCCCTGGAAAATTTTCTCTACGGGGAAAGACCTGGCTTTGTGTGGGGGGAAGTCCCGGCTATGTGTGTAGAAGTCCCCTGGCTGGTGTGTGTGGGAACCCCTGGCTGGTTTGTGTCTGGAAGTACCTTGGCTGGTGTGTGGGAAAGACCCTGGATGGTGTGGGGAAAAACCCTGGCTGGTGTGTGGGGGGAAGACCCCGGTGGTGTTTGTGTGGAAGTACCTGGCTGGTGTGTGGGGGGGAAGTCCCCTGGCTGGTGTGTGGGGGAATTTTGGCTGATTTGGGGGGGAAGATCTTGGCTAGTGTGGGGGGAAGCCCTTGTGATGTGTGGGGGGAAGTACCGTGGCTGGTGTGTGGGAAGCCCCTGGCTGATGTGTGTGGGAAGACCCTGGCTGGTGTGTGGGGGGAAGACTTTTGCTTGTGTGTGGGAAGCCCCCTGACTGGTGTGGGGGGGAAGCCCTTGCTGGTGTGAGGGGGGGAATACCCTGGCTAGTGTGTGTAAAAGCCCCCTAGCGGGTGTGTGTGGGGAAGTACCCTGGCTGGTGTGTGGGGAAGCCCCGGCTGGTTTGTTCGGGAAGTACCTTAGCTAGTGGGGGGGAAACCCGGGATGGTGGGGAAAACCCTGGCTGGTGTGTGTGGGGAAGCCCCGGCTGGTGTTTGTGGGAATACCCTGGCTGGTGTGTGTGAAGACCTGCTGGTGGTGGGAAAATCTGGCTGATTTGAGTGGGAAGTATCTTAACAGTTGGGGGAAGACCCTTTGCTTTTGGGGAAGTACCGGGGTTGGTTGGGGGGAAGACCCTGGCTGATGTGTGTGGAAGCCCCCTGGCTGGTGTGTGGGGGGGAAGACTTTTGCTGGTGTGTGTGGGAAGCCCCTGACTGGTGTGTGTGGGGAAGTACCCTGGCTGGTGTGAGGGGGAATACCCTGGCTTGTGTGGGTGGGAAAGATCCTGGCTTGTGTGGGGGAAGTACCCTGGCTTGTGATGGGAAGTACCGGCTGGTGTGTGTAAAGACCCTGGCGGGTGTGGTAAGTCCCCTGGCTGTGGTGTGGGGGAAGACCCTGGCTGGTGTGTGGGGGAAATCCCTAGTGCTTTGTGGAAGTCCCCTGGCTGGTGTTTGGGGAACCCTGGCTGGTGTGGGGGAAGTCCCTGACTGCTTTGTTTGGGAAGTACAATGGCTGGTGTGTGGGAAAGTACCCTGGCATGGGGGGGAAACTCCCCTGGCTGGTGGGGGGGGGAAGACTCTGTCTGGTGTGAGTGTAGGGAAGTACCGTGGTGGTGTTTTGGGGGTACCTGGCTGGTGTGTGTAGGAAACCCCTGGCTGGTTTTTTCTTTTTTGAATTCTTCTTGTTTCACCTTCTTTATAAAAGGGCTGGCCGGCTTTTTTGGGGGCCCCCTTTTATTTAGCGTCACAAAAACAACCCAAAACAAGGATTATTACAAATGTTTCTATCACCTCCTGGGTTATTTCTCGCTGGGAAAAAAAGCCACACTGAATCCCGAAAGTTATTCACCATTTTTGGGGTTTCAGGGATCGAATCATGGGTCCCCCCCCCTCTTTGCTGTTTTCTACTAGGTCCTCTCTTCCTGCTCCATGAGCATTATCAAACCTCGTCTTAAAACTATGAATGGTTCCTGCCTCCCCAAACATCACTCTAGGGATTCCCCTTCCGCAACTTTTGGGCTGAAGAAATACTTCCTAACTCTCTTTTACTCATCTAGTCTTCCTTCCCAAATTTACCCCATGTTTCGGCCCCTTTTCTGGAACATCCTGTTTTTCCACCTTTCAATTCCTCGCAGATTTTATATGTCGTTTTCTGTCTCCTTGCCTCCCGTCCTCCCGTGTCGTGGCCGATTTTCCCCCAACCTTTTTTCGAAGGACAACCCCAGCTCACACTGTCTTAATTTTTGACGTGCTCCGTACGACCGAGAAAAAAGGCAAGTCAAGAAAACATCATATTTTGACAAAAAAGGGGGCGTAACTGAAAATCCCAAAACAGAACCTCACGAAAAGGAGGGTCCACTGTATGCGAATGACTTGAGGAAGGGGGATGACCAAAATTTCCCTGTTTGAGATGAGAAAAGTTAAAAAAGAAATAAGTCGGATGAGGATCAAACGGGACAAAAAGGGCCTGGTGGACCAACTGGCTATTGGAATATAACCCCATCAAATGCAAGGTCATGTGGGAGGTGGTGCAAAAAAACCACAGACAGAGCATAGTCTGGTGGAAAAGCTGCACACCCTCGGAAAAAGGATCTGGTGGTGATTATAATCGGCACATCTCGTCAAAATCAACCAAATAACTGCTGCAAAATAGGGCCCCTGGAAAACCCAAAAATAGCGTTCCGATACCTCGTAAGGAATTGTTCAAGCCCCTTACACTGTGTGCTCGGGCCCCATATTGGAATATACACCAGTTTCCACACCGGGAAGCACGTAAAAAAATTTGAGCTACGGGCGTACTACGAAAAAGGAAAAAGGGATATCCCCCAGACACCGGAACAGGGGGGTTTAAAAGGGGCTGATAACGACATATAAAATCTGCAGGTTAAAGGGTGGAAAAAAAAGGATGTTCAGAGATGGACAAAAAAAAAAGGGTCTTGAAATTGAAGAGTCGAATTCAGGGGGTTAGGGGAATATTTTTCAGTCATAATTTTAGTAAGTGGGAATAGTTTGGGGAAAATGACTTAAAACAGAGTCTCATAGTTTTAAGACTGATAAAGACCAGGAATAAGGGGGGGCCAAGACTATTTTCCCCCCCAAAACATTTGGTAGTACACACACACAAAAACACACACACACAACAAAACACACACACACAATTCAAAACAACATTTCTACAAAAAATCCATTTGTGAAGAACAAACACTCTTTCAAAAAAAATATCTTCTCTTTTTGGGCCCCCTTTTGTTCCCGTTTGAGATACACACACACAAAAAAAAAAAAAACTCGGCAAAAAAATTCATGTGTGTCATTCCCTTTTAATTTTTATCAACGTAAATTTTTTCCCTGCAGTGATTGAATAATTCGGGAACAGTGATCTCATCCAGCTGTTTGTGTCATGTTGACGACCAAGTCGTGAAAACATTTTTTCGTTTTTTTCCATGGTGGGTCATTTGGGGATTCTTAAAACCCTCTTTTTTCCCAAAATATGTTGGATTGATAAAAGCAAATTATTTGTTACAGTGTAGGGGGGGAGAAGAGAAGAGAGAAGAGAGAGAGAGAGAAGAGAAGAGAAAAAAAAAAAAAAAAAGGGGGGGAAAACAAACAAACAAAAAAGAAACAAAAAAAAAAAAAAAAAGACAAAAAAAAAAAAAAAAAAAAAAAAACAGGTTATAGAAGCTCCAAAATTATGCTTAACTACGAAGGTTGGTCAGGAAAACTGTCAGTGTCACACCAGTAGAAGTAAGCCAACTCCTCCATAAAAAAAAAAATGTCAAAGGGGAAACAGTAAATTTAAGTGTGCTGTGGTAAAAAATAATGAGTGAAGGGTGGGGGGCTTTTTCCTAACAATTCCTTCCAAAGAATATCTAATATTCTATATTTTGGTTTACAAAAACTTGGGTGTTATATAACAACGACTGTGCATCTGTAACATAGTGATTTGTGTTTAACTATCAATGAGGAAACGTGTTAATATTATTATTTTGATACCTGAAATATCCTCTCCACTGTCGCCCCAATAACACCTCACGGAAAAGTAAATACTAAAATAGTATATTGTGATCATTTACTGACAACGTTTCCCCCACACAGTGGGCTTTATCAAGTCAAAAACAGATCTACCTGGGAAGGTACGTGAGTAAATATAGGAGTGAGTCAGGTGGAGAATGCGGGGTAGGTTGGATCAGAACCTGCATGTGACAATCTTCGGGGTAGAGTGATAGAGGGCTAGGACCTAGGGTAGCTTTAAAAATAAATTGTTCCTCCATTCTTATGTGGGATAACGATGAAGTTTCTTGGCAAGGGGTTTCAGCTATGTTATAGAGGCCGTTGTTTTGGTTGAAGTTCTTGTATACAGATAAGTGATGATTCCAGGATTCTTCGGTATTAGTGTTGTCTTCTCTGGCGATAAGTCTTGCGTTTCGTAGTTGATTAAATGGTTGTGAATTTCGGTGTCGAACACAGGCATTCCTTAAATCGTCCGATCTATCTGTGTACTGGTGTTCTGAAATAGGTGTTTGGAGGTCTCTGGATGTTTTGCCGACATATAATTTGCTGCAGTCATTACAAGGGATTATGTATACCCTGCAGAGGATTTAAGCTTGTTCTGTCTATTACTGGTAATACCTTGATGGTGGTAAGTGGAGTATATATTTGGAATGAGGTATTGAAAAAGATGTTGGAAACGTGTTGGGCAATGGAGTTGGTGGGGAGGACTTTTTATCTCCTCTCGGCAGTGTCTTCTCTGGGTGTTTTAAAAGATGTTATATGCCCAGTGTCTGCAATCTCTAATGAAGTGACGAGGATAGTGAAGTTTAGAAAATAGTTGTTCAATAAGAGAACATTCTTCCTCAAGGAACTCGTTGCTGCAGATACTGGGGTGTGCTCGGGCGCGGGCATTAAAGATCTTTACACACCCAGGGAAAACACTACCGTGGGATACTAGTCCCCCAACTCCATTGCCAAACACGTTTCCAACATCTTTTCCCAAAACCTCATTCAAGAATCCGTCATTGATGAAGAAGCACAGGTAATGAAATAAAATAAATATAGTGATGAAACAGAGGTGGAACCACAACGCCGCGGCTTGCTGCAAAATATTTACCTAGCTGTGGTAGGTTCAGCCAGTTGTAACGTAAACAGTCCATGTACACTCCACAAACTAACACCACATGCACACACATAACACACCACACATGCACACAATAACACTCCCTACACACACATTAACACCTCGACACACACAGAAACCTCCACTCTGTCGCATCATAAAAAAAAAAAAAGGGGGGCCAAAAGCAGGACGGAAAACCAGGGACTGGAGGATGAGTCTGTGAAGGAAGATTGGGCAGCAAAGCTCATGAAAAGGGAATATGAGTTAGGAGGGAAACTAGAGGGCTAAGCATGAAAATTGACGAGATGATAGCTGCGAAAGCATGAAAATTTAGGAGAGGATAGCTGCAGAAAGCAGGAAGTGGGAGAAGCTAACACAGCAGAGGCTAAGATACAGAGATTAGAAGACGAAAAAAATCTGAAACAGCCTACATAACTATAAACAATTGGACATAGTATCAGAAACTGCTACCTCAGTCAAAAATTAGGGGATTGTAGAGAATGGATGGAAACTGTATGCAGAGGCCCTATCAGACCATCGTGGAACCCGAGAAAAAGAGATCACATCAGGAACAATCGGGGGAGTGTAGAAAAGGAAGAGCTAAGCTATATGAAAAAACCCTAACAGACCACAGCAGTGCACGGGGAAAGTTAAGAAGGAAAACGAAGATCACTGGGCCCAGGGACAACAGACAGTGAAGATATTGAAGAAAGGAAAGCTGCAATAGGCAACTAAATCGAATCAGAGGTTACATAGGGGATGCGGGGGAGAATGAAAGAGAAGCTTTGTTTATGGGCTCCAGGAAGCTAAAGGGGGAAACACGAAGCAAGAAAAAAAGGGGAAAAAAGAAATTGAAAGCACATAAAAGAATAGGAGAAGATGACATGGCCCATGGCAAATTTTCTGAGAATGGGGGGTTTGCAAGAGGAAGAACCCGGGGTCAAAGTGATTTCAAGGCGAATCGGCTCAAACAGGATCCTCCGGGAAAAAAAGCAAGACTAAGGGATACCCCAGAGTACCAGGGGGTGTATCTCGAACCCACAGAACATAAAAAGAAAGGCAGTAACTGAAAGACAGGGCCCAAAAAACGAAAGGGGGGAAGAAAATGGACAGGAGCCCAGACTCAGGAGAAGCTCAAATACAACCTCCCCTCACCTGAAACCCCCCCAACCGGGACAACCCCAATAAACCAAACATTTAACCCCAAAACACATCCACCCCAATCCCACCCACCTCATTAAAAACCCACCTTCACCCCAAACCCCCAATAGTTCCTCATCAGGTCTCCTACTTTACCAACCCAAAAAAACCCCCAGACTACAATTTTAGAAAATAAGTTAAAGGGTTTGGTATACAAATGCAGAAGGAATAACAAATAAATGAGAAGTGTCATGAAAGAATAAAGGAGATATCCCCAGACATAATAACATTCACAGAAACGAAACTCACCAGGATAAAAAAAGATGCAATCTTTCCCCCCGGGATATCAAATCCTCGGGAAAGATAGAGGGAGCAGGGGGGAAAGGGGGATAGCACTGTTCTTTAAAAAACCTGTGTGGATATGAGGAATGGATGGAATGGGAAAAAGGGACACATATAGGAACAACCCAGTCAGGCCATAAGGTGGTAATTCCTATAATGAAACCCGCCACAAAACTGCAGGAGGCCAGAAAGAATACAGAGAGCAACAGAGCAATGGTAGACACACTAGTCAGGTGGCCAGAAGAGCTCACATGGGGAGAGAAAAGTTACTAGTTATGGGTGATTTCAACCCGGAATTGTTTGGAAAACCGGGAGCCCCAGGGGGGGTGCTGAATCATGGAACCAAGATGATGGAGTGGTACGGGAAAAACATCATGCATCAACATGTTAGAACACTACCAGAGAGAGGTGAGGATTAACCAGCAAGAGGGAACAGTATTCACCTTGAGAGTTCAGACATCGAAATATCACGTATGAAAGGCCCCTTGGAGCAAGTGATCATGTGGTTCTGTGTTTTGATTATATGTTGAGCTACAAGTGGAGAAGGGAAGGAATAGGAGGGGAAAAAAGAAACTACAAAGGGGGACTACGCAGGCATGGGGAAATTTCCCACAAGACGTTCATGGGGAGAGAAATCTGCGGGAAAACCAGAAAAAGAAATGAGGGAATATGTGAAAACAAAATGCAAGGAGGAAAAGGAGGGTTTTTCCCAAGGGGAAAAAGAAGAACGGGGGAAAACCCGAAAGAGTCCTTGGTTCACCCCAAAAGGGGTAGGGGGGGAAAAACTAAGTTCACTAAAAATGGAAAAAGTACAGAAGACAAAAGGGCCCAGGAAAATAAAGAGATTAGCCGAAAACCAGAAACGAGTATGCACAGGTAAGAAAGGCTCAGGGCAATACGAAAATGATATAGCATCAAAAGTCAAGTCTGACCAGAAGCTGTTTTATAGAAACATCGGAGAAAACAACAGTCAGGACCAGGTAATCAGGCTGAGGAAGGAAGATATGGGTTCCCCAAACGACCAAGGGTATTGAGGAGCTCACTAGATTTAAAAAAAATTTACATAGGGACAGGAAGGACTCCCGGAATTCAGAATAGGAGGGACACCAACAAGTGCTGGATGAAATACACACAACCGAGGAAGGGGAAGAAGCTGCGTGAACTCGATACCCCGCAGTGGGACCAAAAAACATCTCTCCGTGGGTCCTTAGAGAGGGAACGAATGTTGGAGCCACTAACAAAATCTTCAAACATCCATTGAAACTGGGCAACTACCTGAGGGTGGAAGATGAAATGTAGTCCCAATTTTGAAAGGAGACAGACCGGGGATTAAACTACAGACCGTCACTGACATGTATAGTATGCAAAATCATGGGAAGATCATCAGGGGGAGAGTGGTGGAGCACCTAGAAATACAAAACATAAACGACAACCAGCACGGTTTCAGGAAGGGAAAAACTTTGTCACAAACCTACTGGAGTTTTTACAGGTAAAAGAAGTTAGCAGAGAGGGGGTGAATGACCACTTTGGGCTGCAAAAAAACGTTCAACCCGTTCCCCACAAAGGGTTTAAAGCAAAAGCTAGAGGGTCAGGCACACGTAACAGGAAAGGCACTGCAATGGATCAGAGAATGTCTGACGTGAGGCAACAACGAGTCATTTACCTGACGAGATGTCAGAGTGGGCACCTGTGACGAGTGGGGTTCCACAGGGTCAGTCCTAGGACCTGTGCTGTTTTTGATATGTGAACGACATAACATAAGAACATAAGAACATAAGAAAGAAGGAACCTGCAGCAGGCCTACTGGCCATGAGAAATCCAAATCTCCAACGAAGCCAATGCCCCCACCCCCCAGGTCAGGTTACATTCATTGGAAGGGGCACTGCATCGACCTGAGCACAAGCTAGTCAGGATCAATTCACACCCAACCCACCCATTAAATTTTCCAGCCGACCACCCGGTCGGTCACTTCCATTTAAGGGTTAGTACAGGTCGGTTACATTCATTTAAAGGGAAAGGGCACTGCATCTGACCTACTACAAACTAGTCAAGGATAACTCAGAAGTGTCCCTGTTTGCAGATGATGTGAAGTTAATGAGAAGAATTAAATCAGTCGAGGATCAGGCAGGACCAAAGAGTCCTGGGCAGGCTAAGCCTGGGCCAGTAACTGGCCCCCAATTTAACCCGCCAAAAGCAAAGTCATGGAGATCGGGGAAGGGCAAAAAAGCCCAGACATAGTATAGCCTAGGGGACCAAAAGACGAAAACCTCACTCAAAAAAAAGATCTTGGGGTGAGTATAATCCCAAACACATCCCCTGAGGCAAAATCAATCAGATACCTCTGCAGCATACGGGCGTCTGGCCCAAAGAATAGCGTTCCTATACTTCACAAAGGAATCGTTCAAACTCTGACACCTTTAACGTCAATACGGGGTATGCAGCCCGGTTTGGAACCCCCGGTAAAGACTCAACAATTAAGAAAGTCAAGGTTTAACAAGACAGCCCCAGAGCAAGGTTGTCCTAGAAAAAAGGTTAAAAATAACCTGATACAAAATGCGGAGGGGGGAAACCCAAAGCATAAAAATACGGAGGAATAGTAAGGGGGAAAGGGCAAAATCCCAGGATAGGACACCGAAAAAAAGGGGGTCAATTTGGGAAGTTAAACCCCTATGAGTAAAAGGGATGTTAAATTTCTTCATTCTAAGTTTGGAAGGGGAATAGCCTAAAAGGGGTGTGAGGCAAAAAATACATAGTTTTAAGACAGGTTTAAAAAGCTCATGGAGCAGGAGAGGGGGACCAAAAGGAATCAGTGAAGAGGCGGGGCCAGGAGCTAATTCACCCGGGAAAAAAATAGGTGAGTACACACACTCCCCCAAAAACCCAAAAAAAAAAAAAAAAAACCTTTGCTCACTGCCCCTGGAAAAAAGGCCCCCCCCCCCCCCCCTTTTTACTTTTGTCTCCCCCCTAATCAGCCCCCATTTATTTTTTGAAATAAAATATCAACCTGGTGACTGTCAAAACCAAAATGAGATCCAACTAAACTTATTTTAAACCACCTTTTCAAACGAAAAATTCCCGGGGTCCCTTTTGGCGCCCCCTAAAATTAACTCCCCACCAGCAAAAAAAATACCCAAAACAGTCAGCATTCCCCAAAAGTCTTACTTTCCACAAAAACCCCCCACAACCCCAACCAGGCCTCCTAAACTTCAATCGGGTTTCCCCTTGAAAATCACAAATGTATTTCAAAAAACTGTGGTTCACACAATCTCCTGCAACCCCCCCCTATTTTAAAGACAAAATCTCTTCAACTTTTTATCTTCCCCAAATTTTTACGAAAATCTTTTCACAAAATTAATGAAGCGTTTTCGCAGTTGCTGGAAAAGGACCTGGGGCACGAAAATTTTATGACATTCCGATGAAGTAGAAAGGAATTGTGGATGGGGTAGATTTTAATGGTGTTTGAGTCTGTGGGTGTTGGGCCTAACTTTTTTGGGTTTTGGTTGGACCCCCAAAAAACCTTTCCCCACTTAGGACTTTGGGGAAAAAGGTGGCAGTGTGGGAGTGAGCCGTGATACTTGAAAGTTGGGTTGTTTCCACATGTGTAGTTTAAAACCGGGAAAAAACCGGCTGGGAACAAAGCCCCAAATTCCAAAATTAAGACCTTGAAACATTGGAGGACAGGGACATAGTTGGGAAAAACAGAGAAGAAGGAATGATAAAGAACTGGGACGAATTCGTGTCTGAAAAAGATGTAAGCAAAGAAATGTTAGAGGGGGAGGAGTAAAGCCCTCAAAAATTCGTCGTTTTCGAGATATCGTCATGGATTTCTTTCGGGGTCTAACAAGAAAAAATCGAATTTTTCCTTTTCTTGGCCTTGTGAAACAATTTTGGTTTGGGTTGGGTAAAATTGTTTTGGGGCAGCAAGTTTTTGCCCCTTTTTTCTTTAGGGGTTTTTTGGCTTGGGGTGACCACAAAAAGATATGGTTTGATTATTTTAAATTATTATTTTTTATCTTAGGCCCCTCACATGTGTTTACTTAGTCATGTTGTTATTATTATTATTATTATTATTATTAAATTTTTTTTATTTTTTAATTTAAAAAAGCCTACCACAGTAGTCATTTGTATGTGAATCTAAATGAACTTAGTGATTAAAATTAAAAACAGAGACAGTGTCAAAAATAATCAAGAACAGTTTGAAGGCTTCAAAGTTGGGAAGTGGAACAGTTCATGAAAAAGGGTTCAGAGCTGGGGAATGGGTAGTTTGAAGGCTTAAGTGGGAAGGGGAAAGTTATGAAAAACTTGTCATGGGGAAAATAGTTCTGAAGGCTTAGAGCTGGGAAATGGAATAGTTCATGAAGGGCTTCAGGCTGGGAATGAATGTTCTGGAAAATTGGTGGGAAGTGGTAGTTCATGAAGGCTTTGGCTGGGGAAATTAAAGGTTCTGAAGAGCCAAAACTGGGAAGTGGAATGTTTGAAGAGCTTCAGGCTGGGAAATGGAATAGTTCATGAAACTTCAACTGGGAAGTGGAATAGTTCTGAAAAAGCTTCAGACGGAAGGGGAATGTTCATGAAACTTAAAGTTGGGGGAAGTGGAATAGTTCTAAAGAGTTTAAAGGGGGGAATGGAATAGTTCATGAAATTTGAGCTGGGAATGGAATGCATGGAGCTTCAAGCGGGGAAGTGGAATAGTTCTGAAATTTTGAGCTGGGAAGGGGAATAGTTCATGAAGACTTCAAAGCTGGGAATGGAATAGTTCTAAAAGGGCTTAAAAGAGCTGGGAAGGGGAATAGTTCATGAAGAGCTTCAGAGCTGGGAAGTGGCAGTTCTGAAACTTCATGGCGGGGGAAAGTGGAATAGTTCATGAAAAATTCAGAGCGGGGAAAGGGGGAACAGTTCATGAAAGCTTCAATTTGGGGAAGGGGAATGTTCTGAAAAATTCGACGGGGAAAAACCGTCTTCGTTTCCCTTTTCCCAGTCACTGTCGGTCATCACCCCCTTTTTCTACATTAACCAGTAAGATTATATACACCGGTTGTATATTATATCTCTCTAAAAGTGTCTTAGCAAAAAGAATTCTTTTTATGATTAATGCAGCCCCTAAATGGTAGTGAAAGTGACTGACCCTCACTAAAACTTCAGTAGTTAGAAAACTTTCCTTAAACCAAACCAAGGAAGGTTTTAATTCCAAAAAAAATTGGAGTGTGTTTAAACACTTGACATACACCACCCCAACTATTAAAAAGTGTTGAGGGAAACGAATTTAAAAAATTCTAGTGTACCAGTGCTAGTGTGTCCGGTGCAAGTGTGTCCGGTCCCTGGTGCCCTTTTTTTTTTTCCCGGTGCTTTTTATGGGTTCAGTGTGTCCGGTGCTAGTGGGGCCAGTGCTATTTTTTCCGGTGCTAGTGTGGCCGGTGCTAGTGTGTCCGGTGCTGTGTGTCCGGTGCTAGTGTGTCCGGTGCTAGTGTGTCCGGTGCTAGTTTTCCGGTTTTATTTGTCGGTGCTATTGTGTCCGGTGCTATTGTGCCCGGTGCTATTGTGCCCGGTTTATTGTGCCCGGGTGCTATTGTGTCCGGTGCAAATTGTGTCGGTGCTATTGTGTCCGGTGCTAGGTGAAATTCCGGTGCTAGTGTGTCCGGTGAAAGGGGCCCCCCGGTGCAAATTGCCCGGTGCTAGTTTTCCGGTCTAGTTTTCCATTTTTAAATTGCCCATCTAATTGTGCCCCGGTGCAAAGTTTTCCGGTGCTAGTGTGACCAGTGCTAGTGCCCGGTGCTAGTGCCAGTGCTAGTGCCCAGTGCCCCAATCCCGTCTTTAGTGTCCGGTGCTAGTGTCCGGTGCTGAGTGCCCCTTTTTCAAAGGTATGTATTCCAAAGTCTTATACCTTTCTTTATTTTAAAAATTTAAAAGGTTCACTGCAAATATTAATTTCAAATTTTTTTTTTTACTTGTTAATAAGAGTGATCATAAAAACTATCATTGGGAAATTACAGTGAACGTTGATGGAATTAGTGTTAATGATAGTGACGTGTAGGTTGCTGTGGTGAAGTGTTTATGGTTTGGGCCCCCCAAACCCCCTTGGCCCCCAACCCCTTGGCCCCAGTACCCCCTTGGCCCCAGTTTCCACCTGGGCCCCAGCCCCCCCTGCGCCCCAGCACCCCTGGGCCCCCCGCACCACCTGCGCCCCAGCACCACCTGGGCCCCCCACCACCTGCCCCCCCAGCACCTGGGACCCCGCACCACCTGGGAGCACCACCTGGGCCCCAGCACCCCAAACAATGACAATCATCTGGTACTAGTAAGGTAAGTGAAAAAAAAATCACCATTAGGACAACACACCACCAGTAAAGTAACTATATTTTCACCAGTTGTCAATGACGTTTTCCCAAAAATTAAATTTTTATATTAATTTAACGCATTTAAAGTATATTACGTTATTAGGAAAACTCATAATTTCACTTTCAAACTGTCTTGGACATGGAAGATCCCGTATCATCGCTCTGAGCAGTTAAATTGTATAAATATCCATCCCAGGGTAAGAGTGGCCCCCCCCCCCACCAACCCCCTCGTTTCATATGAAGAACACTGGGGTTCTCCCCGTTAATTAAGGGAAAGGGAAAGGGGCTTTCTTGCTTGATAACTGAGTATAAGTCCTTCAAATCCTTTATCCTTGCGATATCAACTGGTTCTTGCACATTAATTTTAAATCGTCGCAAAGCGAAAAATCTCAGGTAAAGAATCAGACCAAAAAATTGCTGAAAAAAACATATTCGAGGTAGCAAGTCGGGCTGATCATTGCGTTGTTTTAGTGTAATATCTTTATTATGCTCCCCATTGCCATCCTGTGGGCGGTAGTAAAAATATTACAGAGGTACATAATGGGTCCGGGGACTGGGCCCAAAGTTACACGTTACACGGAGGGCCCGGGTTCGTTTCCCCGGCAAGTGGAAACTTTTCGCGTGTTTCCTTATACCTGTTGTCATGTTCACTTAAACAAATAGGTACCTGGGTGTTAGTTGACTGGGTGGGCGCATCCTGGGGGACAAGATTAAGGACCCCAAGGGGAAAAAAGACACAGTCCTCGATGACACTGACTTTCTTGGTTATCCGGGGGGGTAACCCCCGGGGGTTTAAAAAATTTGAAGAAAATCTTATCTTATCTTATGAAATCCCGGTAGATCGTTTAATTATGACCGACTTACAATGGTAATGAATTTTCTAAAATGAACAAATTATAAAGTAATGAAATTCACACTTCACACCCCGGGCACAACGTAATGAGTTATTAGTACAAATATTAATTTAGAAAAAACACACACACACACACACACACGCCCCGATGGCATGGTGGCTAGCGCTCTTGCTTCACCCCGGAGGCCCCACCCGGCGGGGCCGAAACATTTGAAGTGCTTCCCCTTACACACACACACACACACACACATATAACAGGCCTAGTGTCAATCGACATGTGCCTAGGACAAATGGGAATAAAACAGCCCTAGTTTCTAATCAATGTACCTAGGACAAAATGGAACTAACACTCACACAACCCACACAACACACAAAAAAACACACTCACGGGGCCAGGAGGTAGACTCAACCCCCGCAACCACAACTAGGTGAGTACAGGGGTTCCAGGATAAACAAAAAAACACATTAAGTTGAAGACTGATAGAAGGGGGCTGGGAAGTATTTCTTCAGTCAGAGTTGTCGGGAAGTGGAATAGTCTGGCAAGTGAAGTAGGGAGGCGGGAACCATACATAATTTTAAGACGAGGTATGATAAAGCCATGGAGCAGGGAGAGAGGGACTAGTAGCAATCAGTGAAGAGGCGGGCCAGGAGCTTTTAATCGATCCTGCAACCACAAATAGGTTAGTACAAATGGGGAATACACACACACACACAAAAGAATTAAATCAGTCGAGGATCAGGCAGGACTAAAAAGAACCTGGACAGGCTACAAGCCTGGTCCCGTAACTCCCCAATTTAACCCTCCCAAAAGTAAAGTCATGAAGATCGGGAAGGAAAGAAGACCGCAGACAGAGTATAGTCTAGGTGGACAAAAACTGCAAACCCCACTCAGGAAAAGATCTTGGAATCATTCAAGACTCGTACCCATATACGTCAGGCCCATACTGGGTTAAAAAACCAGTTTTGGGAAATCACACCTGGTCAAGCACTCAAAAAAAGAGAAAGTGAAAGTTTGCAACAAGACTAGTCCCAGAGCTAAGGGGGTTGTCCTACGAAGAAAGGTTAAGGGGGAAAACGGCCTGAGACACCGAGGACAGGAGGGGTTGGGGGAAATATCGGTTAAAATACGGGGAATATATAAGGTGGACATCGGGGTTGGGGGGGCAAGAGACCAGCAGGGAACTATGGGAGATTGCTGTGGGGGGGGAGTTTTGGGGAGGGTGGGAACAATGGCTACAGTGTTTTGGGTTTTTGGGTTACATTGTTTGGTTGCATTGGGGGTTTTCGGGGTGAGGTCCTTCTGAAGGAGGTTGAATTTTTCCTTTCCCAAGTCTGTGTTCTGCTTATCTCTGCTGAATCCTGTTTGAGCCAATTCTGCCTTGAATATCACTTTGAGTGGCCTTTTTTCCTTTGCAAACCACCCAATTTTCAGAAAATTTTAACTGGGTCTTGTTGTCCTCTTATATTTCTTTCATGATACTTTCAATTGCGTTTTTCTTCTGTCTTCTTTTCTTTTCCCCCAACTTCCCGGAACTCCTAAACAAAAACTGGCCCTTCCTATTGTCCTCCCACTGCATTTCTCTTTGCATGGTGGGTGTGGATGGGTGTGGAGCTTTTGGGCAGATGCAGTGCCCCTTCCCCTTTAAATGAATGTAACCTGACCTGTACTAATTCCTTAAGTGGAAGTGACCGACCAGGGGGTCGGGT
>WNWK01043507.1:0-15466 GCA_009830355.1 Cherax destructor
TGGTCCCAACACTCTTATATGGGTGTGAAGCATGGGTTGTGAATGTTGCAGCATGGAGGCTGGAGGCAGTGGAGATGTGTCAAAGGGCAATGTGTGTCGTAAATATTATGCAGAGAATTCGTAGTGTGGAAATTAGGTGTGGAGTTACTAAAAGGTTGTTGAGGTGGTTTGGTCATTTAGAGATGGACCAAAATAGGATGACTTGGAGGGTGTATAAATCTGTAGTTGATCAAATAAGGGTAGAGGTCGTCCTTCGGAAGGATGGAGGGGGTAAAAGATGTTTTTGTGTGCAAGGGGCTTGGACATACAGCAGGCATGTGTGAGCATGTTAGATAGGAGTGGAGATGATTGGTTTTGGGACTTGACAAGCTGTTGGAGTGTGAGCAGGGTAATATTTTATGAAGGAATTCAGGGAAAATCAGTAAGCCAGACTTCAGTCCTGGAGGTGGGAAGTACAATGCTTACACTTTGAAGGAGGGGTTTGGGATATTTGCTGTTGGGAGTGACATCTGAACTGTTGTATCTGTGCACCTCTACAAAGACAGTGATTGTGTGTGAATGATGGTAAAAGTGTTTTTTTGTTGGGTCACCCTGCCTTGGTGGGAGACAGCTAGTGTCAAATTTTTTTTTTTTATTTTGAAGACAATTTTGTCTAATTCTTTTTGTCAACACATACAGATGCTGGAATGGTAAGTCTGGAAGCAACAAGGCAGTGTGATGGTGACTGGGTGGGTGAGTGCAGTCATTTGTGTTTGCAGTAATGAGAGTGGTAGATGGCTGTGTGACTAGGCATGGGGCTGCAAAAGCATGGGCACATTGTGGGTGCAGGGTGCAAAGTTTTGCAGAGACAGGTGGTGTGAGTGAATGCATGGGCAAGGTGTAGGAGTTGGGCCATGTGGGCATGAAGCTGCAGGGATGTGTGGGGTGAAAGGTGTGGTTGTTGGTGGCCTGGTGTGAGTGGTGATTTATATGATGGGTGACTGGGTGGGTGATGAATGGATGATGGGTGATGAATAGATGATGGGTGACTGGGTGGGTGGTGATTGGATGGGTAGTGGTAAGGAGACTGGTGGGTGACTAAGTGAGTAGGTATGTGGGGCTGGACAAGGTGTGGTCTTCAGGCAGTAGGGAAATGGTATGGGTGTAGGCATATGCTGTTGAAGGAAATTGTACGGGTGGGATGGTGTGTGACCATGAGGTAATTACAGGGGTGGGTGATATGGGCAGTATGGGTGAGGTTTCTGGATGTTCAGCAAGGGCGTATGGCCACAGGGGGGGAGGGGAAGGTTAAATGAGCAGTTGGTGTGGGTAGTGTGTAATTGAGATTATGGTACGTACTGGAATGCGTATGAAGTGTACGAATGGAGCCCTGAGTCTCGGTGTGTAACATCTGCCAAATGTTCTAACCTTCACCCACCATGCCAACACCTATTTTTCACACCCCTCTGCCTATATGCTCTTGCCCTTCACTCAAATGCCCTCAACCTCCTGTCCATATGTCAGAGGGTGGGATGGCTGTGGACTGACACCTTCACCCATACTTGCACCCACCTACTTCTACCCCTCCCCACACCAGTGCCCATCTCACCATATTCTACAGTGCCACATGGGATGTACAATGGGTGAAGGGAACGTGGGATGGCAGTGACAGCATGCACCCATGGGCCACTCTCCCCCTTTGCATAGACCTTCACTCACCCTTCTTCACCCAGTATCTTGTTATCACTCACTAGCTCGCCCATTCCCACCCACTAGCCGCCCATAAGACAATACTCACCCTGAGGCTTACCAAGAGGTGGAGGAAAAAAATTTGGCATGTGCCACATTTTTCCCTACAATCATTTCAGTGTAAATGATTTTTACGGCATGTACATTAAAAATGCTGCAATTTTGCAAAAGACATTAACAGATCGCATGTTGTCCAAGTCTACTACATATGCAGTTCTCACTGCTGTTGTACACATTGCATGTCTGACTTGTCATTCATAGTTTTTTTTTACTCCCAAAGTGCATTGCAGGCTATTAAGAAATTTCTAATACCATTATCTAATACCATTATCCTTATACAGCTTTGGTTATGTCACATTTGTAGTAGGCACAATTTTTTTTTTTTTTTTTTTTTTTGCCGGGTCCCTGGACATGTGTTGATGTTTGGGGCAATGAACAGATTCAGTCACTCTGTCAGCTATTCATGACCTGGTTTTTCACTGGTGTGTTCCTTCCTCTGACTATTTTTCAATGATCGCCTGACAACTCCACAACCATTGGTCCAAGTTAGACCACAATAAGTTGTTTTCTATCAAACCATGTTTAAAATTCTGGTTATCATTTTCCTCTCCCATGCTTGTGCATCAGACACTTGCAACTTGCTCATGGATATCACAAGAAGAAACGCCTGGCACCACTGCACGGACTATTAGTCCACCATATCTTAATAGATTGTCCTGTTTATCAGTGAGCTCACAGGATTCACTTCTGACTTCTCAACTGCTTCCACATTAACTGATGGTCTTGGTGAAAGTCCCACCTTTAATGGACTAATTTTTTTAGCAGAAAACTAACCTACCTCCACAAACCCCTATCTCGCACATCCCTGCTGCTGCTTTTTTCACATCCCTACCCTATAGTATTGTATGACCCTTTTGGGTTTAGTGCTAACTTTGATTATAGTAATCCATAGCACTGAATGACTCCCACACAGGTTTCATGTTTAAAATTATTAACACTGATATATTTGCTTCATGCCTGGTTCAGCACAGTATGACACTGGTATAATAATAATTGATGCCTGGTTATTACATGCTTAGAGGCCACACTATGAATTTTGTTTCAATTTAAGAGAAGGAAATTCATGTTTGGGTAGCATTAGTAGGCTGAACTATAGGACACAGTTCAGAGTCACAGAAGCCCTCTTCAAGACTCAAAATGGCTTGGCAACCCCAAGGTTAAGAACTACTATTATAAATTAATAACATTTATCACTGGAGAAACAAAACTGTCTGTGAGCATTTACATGTAATTTAAATTAATAAATGAAGCTACATAAGAGTATCCTTGTTCTTCACTAAAGTCTAAATACAAAATTGTTAGAAAATTATTTTGAAGATCTACTGACTTGCCTGCCTGCCCAGTGAAACAAAGGTACTGTATATACATCAGTCTTTCAATAATAATTTATTAAAACAGAGTGACAACAGCTTGTTTTGTAGGTTATATCATCACAGTGGATGGAAAATACAATTATTTTTTCCATTACTAATACTAGTTAACAATGCACGGTTTAAATCTCAAATCTAATACTTTTCCTGATTAAAATAACTTATATACAAATGTATATTATAACTTCTAAATACTTGTCACCCTTGAGTAATAATTGTTGAAATCGAGCCTGTCGAGGAGATCTTGTTGGCAGTGATCTATTCGAATTCGTTGTCCAACTTTCACCAGCACTGAAAAAGTAGATAATAAATATTACTATATGATATTAATGGAGAAAAAAATGTTTTGAAAAATTTAAAACAATAATTTGACAAATGACACAAAGGACTAATAAAGATTACTTGAAACCATACAACTGAAGAGCTACTTGCAAAATAAAAGCTACTAATAGTATTCCTTGATACAGACTATGTACCAAAGAAGCTATCTATTTTTTTAACAAATGTAATAACTACATTTTATGTACACAACTGGTTCCTAACCTGCAAATGTCAAGTTGTTCACTTGTATATTTATTATTTACAAATACGTAAAGTACTTAGCAATTCATTGGTTTTACAACTGCTGAGATGGTGTTCAAAAATATGATATACAGTGGACCCCCGGTTTTCGTGATTTTTTCGTTCCAGAATGCTGTTCCTGGAGTTTACCTGGAGAGAATTCCAGGGGTCAACACCCATGTGGCCCGGTCTGTGACCAGGCCTCATGTTGGACCAGAGCCTGATCAACCAGGCTGTTACTGCTGGCCGCACGCAGTCCAACGTACGAACCACAGCCTGGCTGGTCAGGTACCGACTTTAGGTGACTGTCCAGTGCCTGCTAATTCCATTGCTCCATTCAACCAAATTCTTAGCTATTCTACTAGTATGCCTTCTGCTCTGTTGAATTAAGCACAACAAACTGAATATTCAACTATCAGAATTACCCTATAAAGTGCACAGAAGTCCGTAATTTTGCCAGTTTTACACAAAATTAAAAAAATTCAGTTTAAAAATAGTTCAAAATAAACACTAGACATTCCAGGCACTAAAACATCATTTCTTCTGTTCAATATTCATGTCCCCAGACCTTTCCAATAATACATTTGCCTTTCAGTTTGAATTCATCACACAAAAAATATCTTGGATAATATAATATAACCAGTAATAATTGGTCATAGTTACAGCATCCCAATTGAATCAGACCTATTAAAAACCCATAAACAGACCAGGGAGGGAGGGAGGGGTATTATTATTATTATTATAATCAAAAGAAGCGCTAAACCACGGGTTATACAGCGGGGCTGGTCAGGACAGGATGCAGGGAGAATGGATTGTAAGAGGGAGATGGATGATTAGTAGGGTATGGAGTGCAGCAGGACAGTG
Source organism: Cherax destructor (assembly GCA_009830355.1). Classification (NCBI taxonomy): domain Eukaryota; kingdom Metazoa; phylum Arthropoda; class Malacostraca; order Decapoda; family Parastacidae; genus Cherax; species Cherax destructor. The sequence continues at coordinate 4,584 of WNWK01043507.1, forward strand.
CAGGGATAGAGGGTAGCAAGAGATCGAGGTAGAAGGGACTGAGGGAGGTGCTAGAGGTAAAATCTTCAGAGTTTGTGTAGTAAGTCAGTTTCTGTTAAAAAGTCAACGAGAGAGTCAGGATTAAAGGAGGGTCCATCAGCAAGAAGGGAAGGTAAAGAAAGGGCCGCAGAGCGAAGACGCCGTTGGAGGTAAATTCTGCGTGCTCGTTGATAGAGTGGGCAGTCCAACAGAATATGTCGAACAGACACTGGAACCTGACAATGCTCACAGAGAGGGGCAGGGAGCCTCTCCATGAGATAACCGTGAGTAAGACGAGTGTGGCCGATGCGAAGACGGGAGAGTAGTCTCCCAACCTCGACATTGGTGACAAGAAGGCCAGAAACCTATACTCGGTTTAATAGAATGAAGTTTGTTATTTAGCAGGTCAGACCAATGTTGTTGCCAACGGGTGCGAAGGTGGGTAGCAATGACCGCAAAATAGTCCGTGAAAGGAACACCTCTATATGAAAGTGGGCTGTATAACCCTTGTGGTTTAGCACTTCTTTTGATTATAATAATAATAAGTATATGAAAGTGGAAGGTCATGTACTGCCTGTTCATTGCCCTGTACGTCAACATGACCAGGGACCCAACAAAAAACTATCTTTGTGCTTGCTAGAGATAGGCGTAACCAAAGTTGGATACGAAGAACTAGGGGGTGAGGTGTATCAATTTTACGGATAGCCTGTAAAGCACTAGGGGAGTCTGAAACGACCACAAATGGTGACACAGGCATAGATGCAATACGGATAAGTGCCACAAGAATGGCATACAATTCAGCCATAAATATGCTAGCCAAGGGTAATAGATGCCCTCGCACGACGCTGTCCGTGAAGACTGCTGCGAATCCGACACCGTCAGATGACTTTGAACCATCGGTGTATACTGCGATGGCATGGGAATGAGAACGGAAGTGGTCTAGAAAAAAAGAGCGAGAAGCCGCCGTAGGTAGTTGGGCTTTCGCGCAAGGTAGAGGAATAGATCAGACACGAACAGCAGGAACTTCCCAAGGGGGTAGGGGAAAGGGAGATGTCACATGAACGTATAAAGGTGGTGGTTGAAGGGAAGACGAGTGAATGTAGACGAAGAGAAAAGGGACGAAGTAAACACGGGCGACGGACAAATAAAGAGCGCCTACTAACATCTGTGACAATCCTATACATGGAAGGATTGCGGAGGTCATGGGAGCGAACATTATAGCGAATGCAATGTGCATCACGATGATCGGACAAGGATGGAATGTTCGTTTCTACATAGAGGCTCTCAACTGGGGAAGAACGAAATGCACCAAGGCATAAACGCAATCCCTGGTGATGTATGGGATTAAGGCTAGAAAGAGTAGCAGGGGAGGCCGCCGAATATATATGGTCACCATAATCGAGTTTCGATAAAATTAGGGCTGAATGCAGCCCCCCACGAAAGATGTGCGAGGGTTTTTTATGAGGTTCAGCCGGCTATGACAAGTTGCTTTCAGAGAGGTAATGTGAGGTTTCCAGGACAATCAACGGTCAAACAGGAGGCCGAGAAACCTGACTATCACGTTCTGGGATACGTGAGCCGTATAGGTACAACGGATGATCAGAGACCACTGAACGTCTAGTAAACGTAATTTGACGAGTTTTGCCACTAGAAAATTTAAACCCGTGAGTGGTGGCCCAATCGGAAACTCAGTTGACGGTATGCTGGAGGGAAACTGCAATGAGGTGACTGTCAGCACCCGCACAAGCTATAGCAAAGTCATCCACAAAGCGATGACCAAATGTTGGATGGGAGAACTGATGCCAGATTATTTATAGCAAGGAGAAAGAGTGTTGTGCTCAGAACACAACCCTGGGGGACACCTTCAGCTTGGACAAAGTCCGGGGAAAGCTCATTACGAACCCGGACATAGAAATGTCTTTCAGTTAAGAAAGCCTTAAGGAAAAATGGTAGATTGCCTCGGAGGCCTAAGGAGTGGGCCTAGGTCAAGATGATATACTTCCAAGTTGTGTCATAAGCCTTCTCAAGATCGAAAAAGATGGCAATAACCGAGTGGTTATTGGCAAAGGCATTACGAATATACGTATCCAAGCGCAGTAAGGGGTCAATGGCAGAACGGCCCTTACGAAAGCCATATTGACTAGTGGAGACTATTGTGCGTCTCTAAATACCACATCAAACGTCTATTAACTAGACGTTCCATCACCTTGCAAACTGCACTGGTATGAGCAATGGGAGGTATCATGTCCCGTAGTACCCGGTTTGCGAAAAGGGAGAACAATAGCACACTTCCACAGTTGGGGAATAACTCCTTGCGACCATATAAGATTAAAGAGTCGTAAGAGGACAGTAAGAGCAGACTGATGTAAATGCTGTAGCATACGAATATGTATGCCGTCTGGCCCAGCTGCCGATGATCGGCAAGCAGTGTTGCCTCCAGTTCTTGAAGGGTAAAAGGCACATTATAAGATTCTTCTCTGAGAGAAGAAAAATCTAAGGGCTTTAACTCGCTGCCAGACTTAGAAGAAAGCAACGAGGGGCATAGATGTAGCCCCTGAGAAATGCAGACCAGATGGTTTCAATTTCAGTGGCAACGGCAAGAGGGTGTGCTATATCGACACCTGCAACCTGAAGAACAGGAGCCAGGTCGGGGAAGAATTTACCACTCAATTTCCGCACTTTCTTCCAGACTGCACTCATTGAGGAAGCCGAAGTGACAGTAGAAACGTAATCTCACCAGCAAGTGCGTTTAGCGTCACGTATGAGATGGCGAGCAATTGCTCTCTTCTGCTTAAAATCAAGGAGTCTCTCTGTGGTTCTGTTATATCGATACCTGCCCCATGCAGCGCGTTTCAAACGTACTGCCCGAGCACAAGCAGGAGACCACCAAGGCATGCACTTCTGAGAATGCTTGCCCGAAGTTTGGGGGACAGAATGTGAAGCTGCCGTGAAGACGGAGGACGAAAAGAGATGTAAAACCTCATCAATGGAGGACGAGGAAGGAACATCATGAAAGGCAGCAAGATGTGTGTAAAGGTCCCATTTCGCCCGGTCAAATTACCAGCGTGGGCTACGAATACGAAGGGGACCTAAGGATGATTGGGAAATGATCGCTATCATGTAAGTCCGGGAGGACAGACCAGGTGAAGTTAAGGACAGTTGATGAAGAGCAGATTGAAAGATCGATGCAGGAGAAAGAATGAGTTCGGGGATCAAAATGGGTAGGAGTACAGTACCCATATTTAAAACATGGAGGGGGAGAGAAGCAAGAAATGCCTCCAACTGAACGCCACGGGAGTCACAGTGCGACCCTCCCCAAAGAAAATGGTGTGCGTTAAAATCGCCAAGTAATAGAAGAGGTGGCGGCAAGGAAGAAACCAGAAAATCAACATCTGGGATAGACAATGCTCGCGAAGAGGAGAGATATAAAGAACAGTGTATACCACTTATTCAAGTGGATACGGGCTGTGGTGTAATGTAAATAATGAACATAGAGCTGACAGTATGGAACACCAGTGCGTATAAGAAGAGCACTTTCGTTAAAGGTTCCATCGGAAAAAAGGGTCCGATGAATACAACAAATCATAGCCTGAAAAGGGCAGGATAAGAGAGGATTGCAATTTGGGTTCTTGCAAACAGACACCAACAGGTAAAAACTGGGAGAGCAACACCTGAAGCTCACCCCAGTTACCCCCGAGGCCTCGGATATTCCACTGCAAATAAGCCATGATTTATGGAGAGAAAGATATAAGTCGAAGTTAGAGGTATCTATGGACTAGGGTTAGAAAAGTCCACGTGTGGAGGAAGCGGAAGATCTGTAATCAGAGAAGAAGTGGGACGCTGTGAAGGAAGGTGGGGTGTAGACGGAGAAGAAAGAGGAGGAGGAACCGGAGGTGGAGCGGTGTCCATCAACGTTCCAGTCTCTGTATTATATTCTGGAATAGCTTCCAGTGTTTCAGAAGACAAAGATGCAGAATGGGGGACTACATTAGAAATGGAAGGAGGAGGGTGAGCAATCATCAGGGAGACTATAGACTGTACTAAAGTAGAGGGCGAGGAGATGGAAGAGGAAACTGTCAAAAGGGCTTGGGAGGGGACAGGAGTGGAAGCGGCCTGGGGCGGGGCAGTCAAGGAAGGAACGTGGGAGGGGACAGGGGATGAAGACATTGAACGAGGAGGAGGATGAACCTCCACACACGTTACAGAACTAGTCGGAGGTGAAGAACCCGGCAATGGGGATTTTTTGCCGGACTTGATTCGAGACAGGGGTGACTGAGGATGGGGCAACCACAGAGGAAGCCGGGGAAGTTGGGACCCCACAAGTGGGGTGACGTTTAGCAATGCGAGAATAGGAAATACGGGGAAGTCTCACTTGAAGGCGTAGATGAGAGACGGCCATAGCATATGAGAAGCCTTCTGCCTCTTTGAGACAACGGATTTCCCGCTCATTCAGGTAAACCTGACAACGGCGAGAGTACGATGGATGCGCCTCATGACAGTTAAGGCAACAGGGAGATAGATTACAAGAAGGACTGGCATGGTCGTCAGCACCACAGACTGGGCATTCGGCCATGGACCTGCAATATTTCGCTGGATGACCAAAACGCCAGCAGTTTCTACACTGTTGCGGTGTAGGGGTCACCTTTCGAACTTGTAAACGTTGACCTGCAATGTAGACCGAAGGTGGAAGTTCACGGCAGTCAAATGTTAAACGAGCTATATTGTAAGGATAACGTCTTCGCTTATTGGCAGGGAGGACAAAAGTGTCAACTTTAAGGATAGGGAGTTCTTGGAGCTCAAGCTGCTCCAAAATGTCATCACCACATGTCTGGAAATTCCGTTGGACAATGGTGTGGGGTAAAATGACAGTACCACTACAAGAATTGAGAGAATGATGCTTATCAATAGTGATAGGAATAGTATCTATGGTCGTAAGGAGGGAAAGATCACGAGCTTGGCAAACATTCTGGACCGTGATGATGCGAGTGCCGCTCTTGAGAGCATGAAATGAGATATCTTTACCTACATGGCGTAGGAGAGCTTTACCATTACTATGATCGGAAAGATAGGTATTAAGAGAAGTCGGTCGTAGAGTAAAAAACTTTGTCCATTGAGTAGTGTGAAACAAAGTGTTTAAGGGGAGTGCGTGACGTGCTGGTCGTTTCTGAAATGAATGAGAAGGAAGTGTTGAATCGTCATGTAAGGGTCTTGGTCGTTTGGGTATGGGACCGGAGGTGGTCCGACGTGTGACGGGCGAGCAATCGGAAAATTGCCGCACCTTTGAGGGAGAAGCCGGAATCAAGGTCAGAGAAGTGCGGTCAGACGTGTCAAAAGGGCCGGTCGGAACCCAGGTACCTGAAGCAGGTGACGAACCGGCACCAGCAAGAGGAACAGGGGTATTAGAGTTGTCCATTAACGAGGTAGGGTCAGAACTGGGTGCGGTATCAAGAAGGGGCCTGGGGGTAGGTTCACGGATTAGGGCATCCATGGTTAGGTTACTTCTTTCTTTTTATTTTTAAGAAAAAAAAAAAAAAGAAGAATAAAAAAAAGGGGGGAACGTGGAGGAACAGCGCCCAAGAGGACCTCAACACCGCAAGTAGTGCAGATGCTGCATGGAACCCATGCCATACCCTACCCTTCCTGCTAGTAAACCAGCAATCCGGGATAGCAACCTCACATCCACTGAGCCACCTCGGCGGACAAAAGAGAGGGTGGCCAGATACCCGCCACAAAGCATACCGCCTTCGGCCACCACCCCGGAATCCGAAAGGTGGTCTCCAGAGATACACCTGTCGCCCGAAAGATACCCAAGGCCACTCCCCGGGAGACCGGAGAGGGATCGGGACATCCCCAGGCGATCCAGATTCCACGGCAAACTACACAACCGCCAAGAACCTCAACAGAATGGGATGGACCATGGTACCCTTCCCCCTACCTAGGAACTAGAATGCCTGTGGAGAGAAGCTCCCAGGGTAAAAATGGGAAGGGAATAAGGGAGGAGGAGGAGGAAAGGGAAAAGGGAGGATGGGAAAGGGAAGGGGGGATTGGGGGGTAATTAGTTTCGGTCTGAGGAAGAAGACCAAGAGGTCCAATTCCTCAGACCGATAGCCTCTTTACCACGACAAGGAGCCCCCCTTAAAGAGGGAAACAACTGGCAAAAACTGAATATTTCTGCTATTTTGAGCCCAATTTCAAGCTCCTGGCCCTGAAACCATTCAAAAGTACAGTGGTCCCTTGGTTTTCGTGCATCTCCAAACTCGAACATTTATGTAAGTGTATTTTCATAAGTGCTGTTGCAAGTGTATTTTTGGGGGTCTGAAATAGACTAACCTACATGACATTATTTCTTAAGGAAGTAAATTTGTTCGGTAATGGCACTTGAGCAGCATTCTGGAACGAATTTTCGGCGAAAACCGAGGGACCACTGTACAGTGGTACCTCGAGTTACGATATTTTTTCGTTCGAGAATGCTGTTCAAGTGCCATTACCAAACGAATTTATCCCCATAAGGAATAATGTAAAATAGACTAGTCCTTTTACACCCCCAAAAATATACTTACAAAAGCATTTAAAAAAATAAACTTACATAAAAGGGCGATTTTGGGGACCATCGTAACTCGAGGTACCACTGTATCTCTATTTCAGTAGTATATCTTCCATTCTTCTAGGTAGTAGGTTGGTAGACAGCAACCGCCCAGGGAGTTACTACCGTCCTGCCAAGTGAGTGTAAAACGAAAGCCTGTAATTGTTTTACATGATGGTAGGATTGCTGGTGTCTTTTTTGTCTCATAAACATGCAGATTTCAGGTACATCTTGCTACTTCTACCCTTAGGTCACACTACACATTCATGTACAAGCATATATATACACACCCCTCTGGGTTTTTCTTCTATTTTCTTACTAGTTCTTGTTCTTATTTCCTCTCTTATCTCCATGGGGAAGTGGAACAGAATTCTTCCTCCGTAAGCCATGCGTGTCGTAGAGCGAACTAAAATGCTGGGAACAAGGGCTAGTAACCCCTTCTCCTGTATATATTACTAAATGTAAAATGGGAAACTTTCGTTTTTCATTTTGGGCCACCCTCGGTGGGAAATGGCCGACGTGTTGAAAGAAAGAAAGAAGGATTGCTGGTGTCTTTTTTCTGTCTCATGAACATGCAAGATTTCAGGTATGTCTTGTTACTTCTACTTACACTTAGGTCACACTACACATTCATGTACAAGCATATATATACAACACCCTCTGGGTTTTCTTCTATTTTCTTACTAGTTCTTGTTCTTATTTCCTCTTATCTCCATGGGGAAGTGGAACAGAATTCTTCCTCCGTAAGCCATGCGTGTCGTAAGAGTCGACTAAATGCCGGGAGCAAGGGGCTAGTAATCCCTTCTCCTGTATACATACATTACTAAAGTTAAAAAGAAACTTTTGTTTTTCTCTTGGGCCACCCCCTTGGTGGGAACGGCCGATTTGTTGAAAGAAAGATCTTCCATTCTATCAAATGATACTAAGAAATCATCCTAGAAAATACCTCAAAGTTTCTATTTTAAACCAAACATAAGGTGGTTTTGTTTTCCCATCATGCACTGGAGGGAGGATTTTTTTTTTTTATATTATGCACACTTATTGCAAGACCAATTTCTCATTTCTAGGCCAAAATTTCCTGCTCCCAGCTTATCTGAGGAACTATGCTCAAAACAGATGTACATGAAGACCCTGCATTAATAACTGATAGATCTACATGATGGCCACTGAAAGAGTTAAAAAGACCTACAAAGTGTCCTACACTTCTTTCCTATTGTTATGCAAGTTGTAGATAGTTCAGTCTCAAGCCATCCTGAGTTACACTTGTCATACAAGTGCTACATAATAGTTCTGGTTCCTTCAAAGGGGCTAATGTGCTCAAATTGTTCAAACTGGCAATGAAGGTTGACTATACTACCGACCGATGTGAAAAACCCCTCACAAAATTATAAATTACTCATAATAAATGTATTACATTAGGAGTGATGAAGCTAATTGTTTAGCTGTTGTCAGTAAATACAATCTTGCCTTTTCAAAACATTACACATTATTATACATTCATGGAGGCCCTAAACCCATAAGTCTTACACACCTGGGAACAGGAATAAGGATCAATCAAACTTGATCCAAGGAATAGGAAAGTGATAAGATTCCTGATCATAAGCCTTCACCAGCAACGAGGAAGGTCCTTAAAAAAAAAAAATACACAGTATATTATCTTCCAACATGCAATGCAGCATCAGCATCAAGCATAAACATTCTGCAAAGTAATGATAAATCACAAGGCCTAATTTTCACTGAAAAAATTCCATTATCTTCAATAAAGCTCAAATATTCTAATCACTGTACTGTATGCTGAAATAGACTGACACTATATTTAAAACAATTAGTATTAAACTTAAACAGATGAAAAGAAACTGTTTAAAATTAAATGAAGTGCAGCATTCAGTGCACATCATCATACAGTGCATATGACAAATGCATGCATAGTTTGCAAAAAAAAAAAATGGCTACACAAGCCAGCTTGTGACACTATACTAATAGCATTTTGTTTTTCTTACTTTATTACTTTTATTATTAAGAATGGTGAAACACTATTAGTCAGTTCTTTACCACTTAACTTCTGACATCACATACCCAGTATGTAGTATGTGATGTGTACCTAAATAATAAACAGGAGGGCCCTGCGTATTCGGCACCCTCTTTTGGCGTTTCACATTTTTGTTGGCTTTCAACTGAGCCATTGTTCATTATGTTCAGTGCTTTTACTGTTTTTGCCATTTTCACACAACAGTTGCATAAGAGAATGGTGACTGGCATCACATTTTAAGTTAAGTATTGTATATACTGTATATATTGACTATAATTTTTTTTGCCTGGCTGTATTGAGCTAGTGTAAATACATTATCAGGCATTTAGATGCATTCAGGGTGAAAAACCCAGCCATTTTGCTTACCGCACAGGGTTGGGAACCTAAGAGCCATACAACGAGCCCCTCCTGTATAATGATTACTGCCTCTCCTCACTTAATGATGGAGTTCCGTTCCTAAGACTACGTCGTTAAACGAATTAGTCGCTAAGTGAGGGCATACTATAATGGTAGTGGGTTTGTGTCAACCATCTTGATATTGTTTTAATGTCACCTTTGCACCATTCATAACATTTCTGGTATATTTTTAAATGTTTATACAGTAGTGTACTGTACAGTGGAACCCAGGTTAACGAAAAATTCATTGCAGAAGCCTGCTCAAGTGCCATTACGAGCAATTTACTTCCTTAAGAAAAATGTCATTTAGGTTAGTCTATTTCAGACCCCAAAATACACTTCCACAAGCACTTACAATATTATACTTACATAATTGCACAATTTCCGGTGTTCGTTAACCGGGGTTCCACTGTATATTGAAATCAGTGGATCCCGGTTTTAATTTATTCGTTCCAGAATGCTGTTCAAGTGCCATTACCAAATGAATTTATTCCCATAAGGAATAATGTAAATTAGACTAGTCTTTTAGACCCCAAAAATACACTTACAAAAGCACTTACAAAAATACACTTACATAATTGTTCGAGTTTGGAGCATAACAAACATCTGGGGTCCAATGTAAACAGAATAGGAAATCAGCTCTAATATACATTATTTAGGTATAAATACTAGTCAGAGCCCGTTGTAAGTCTGAGGCGTCTGTCGAGTACAGTGGACCCCGAGTTTGTAAACCCGGAAATCGTACATTTATGTAAGTATAATATTAAGTGCTTGTGAAAAGTATTTTGGGGGTCTAAATAGACTAACCTACGTGACATTTTTCTTAAGGGGTAAATTCGTTCTTTAATAACTCAGCAGAACTTCAGGAGTGAGTTTTACGAAACTCGGGTCCACTTACGTCCCAAGTAGAAGAGGCTGTATAAGAACTTAATTCAATTCATGGAAATGTTAAACCCACAAAGGGCATCAGCAACTGGGAATGAGAGGTTATCATGATTGACCTAAGAGGAGGGTAACTTCGTAGCCTTGGGTCAGGAAACTATTCATCAGCATAAAGGCATCCTCCCTTGAAGGGTATGAGCAATTATTGAGTACATATATTTATAATCATTGAAATACATATCTTTGTACCTATTCTTAAACTTAAACAATACAGGAGGCCCCGTTTGTATGACTTACTTTCCGACCCGTATAAACAAAAATCACCGGCAGGTGGAAAAGGTTTTTTTTTCATTAATGAATTGTCAAAAAAGCCTGGTAATGTTTACGCTATCATATATTAAGTGCTCAGTACAGATAGGCATAAAAAACAGATAAAACTTAAAATAAATATACAGTACATACAATACAACCTTAAAATACGGCCCCGGTTGCCTTCCCCTTTTGCAACAATTGTGTGAAAACGATGGAAAAGCGGTAAAAGCACCAAATGTAATGAACAATGGCTTGACTGAAAGCCAATGAAAATTGAAACACCAAAAGAAGGTGCTGATATGTGGGGCCTCCCTCCTGGAACAAGATGAGGCTGTTTATCAGCAATAAAGCTCTCACTTTAATGTTGAAGAGAAAACAAAGGAACCCAGAGTACAAACCCTCTTAACACTAGATTTATCAGTACGTAAATTGTAGCCAGTGTGTTCAGTAGTTGTAGAGTAAAAGGCCTCCAGTTTTAGCTATGAAATAGTTTCAAGTGTAATGAGGTGTAACAATGTGGTATTCTTATCTGTCTGGTACATTACATGTCTTGTTTTGTTGGGGAAAATAAAATTTTGTTTTTCAACAGTTCTAATGTTAAAAACAATATTGTAAATAAAATATAATAAGCATGCATTCATTTTAGTTATCAAAAATATAGTT
>WNWK01043508.1:0-15466 GCA_009830355.1 Cherax destructor
TGGAGCAGGGAGAGAGGACCTAGTAGCAATCAGTGAAAAGGCGGGGCCAGGAGCTATGAATCGACCCCTGCAACCACAAATAGGTGAGTACAAATAGGCGAGTACACATACATTCATTACAGGAGAGTCTGAAACTGAACACCAGAATTTTTTTTTTTCAAGCATCAATACTGAGAAATTCAAATAATTCAAAATATAAATAGTCTTAACATTTACTATACCAGGACACACAATTATTTTTTATCGTAATCAGGCCGGACTTGTACAGTGTCTGCACTCTGAAGGAGGGGTGTTAATGTTGCATTTTATTTTTAACTCTAGTGTAAGGTCGCAAGGGATTCGAAGACTAACCCAAAAGTGTTCTTTCAGGTATACAGAAGTAAGATTAGGGACAAGATAGGCCCACTTAAGAGTAACTCAGGACAGATCACGGACAGTGATAAGGATATGTGTGAAATTTTCAATACTTACTTCCTCTCAGTTTTTACTCAGGAAGATACTAGCAGAATTCCAGAAATAATAAATTATGCAGAACAGGAAGATAATAGACTATGCTCGATTGGGGTAACTAGTGACATGGTCCTCAGACAAATAGAGAAATTAAAACCTAACAAATCCCCAGGCCCTGATGAACTGTTTGCAAGAGTTTTAAAGGAATGTAAAGAGGAACTTAGCAAACCTTTGGCAAATCTTTTCAATATATCACTACAAACTGGCATAGTGCCAGACAAGTGGAAAAGGGCAAATGTAATACCTATTTACAAGGCAGGTGACAGGTCCTTAGCTTCGAACTATAGACCAATAAGCCTTACCTCCATAGTTGGTAAATTTATGGAGTCAATAATTGCCGAGGCAATTCGTAGCCATATTGAAAAGCATAAATTGATTAATGAATCTCAACACGGTTTTACAAAGGGGTGTTCCTGTCTTACGAATTTACTAACTTTTTTCACTAAGGTGTTTGAGGAGGTAGATCATGGTAATGAATATGATATTGTGTATATGGACTTCAGTAAGGCTTTCAATAAAGTTCCACATCAGAGGCTACTGAGGAAACTTAAGGCACACGGAATAGGGGAAATTTTTTCCTGGGTAGAGGCATGGTTGACAAATAGGCGGCAGAGAGTTTGCATAAATGGAGAGAAATCAGAATGGGGGCACGTCTCAAACGGTGTTCCACAGGGGTCAGTTTTGGGCCCCCTGTTGTTTACAATTTACATAAACGACATAGATGAAGGAATAAATAGCAACATAAGTAAATTTGCTGATGACACCAAAATAGGCCGTCCAATTCATTCAAATGAGGACATTAGAGCACTCCAGGATGATTTGAATAGACTGATGCAGTGGTCAGAGAAGTGGCAGATGCAGTTTAATGTAAACAAATGCAAAGTTCTAAATGTTGGGCAGGACAATAACCATGCCACATATAAACTGAATAATGTAGATCTTATTACTTGTGATTGCGAGAAGGATTTAGGAGTTCTGGTTAGTAGTACGTAATCTGAAGCCAAGACAACAGTGCATAAGTGTTCGCAATAAAGCTAACAGAATCCTTGGCTTCATATCAAGAAGTATAAATAATAGAAGTCCTCAGGTTGTTCTTCAACTCTGTATATCTTTGGTTAGGCCTCATTTAGATTATGCTGCACAGTTTTGTTCACCGTATTACAGAATGGATATAAATGCACTGGAAAACGTACAGAGGAGGATGACAAAGTTGATCCCATGTATCAGAAATCTTCCCTATGAGGATAGACTGAGGGCCCTGAATCTGCACTCTCTAGAAAGGCGTAGAATTAGGGAGGATATGATTGAGGTGTATAAATGGAAAACAGGAATAAATAAAGGGGATGTAAATAGCGTGCTGAAAATATCCAGCCAAGACAGGACTTCAAGCAATGGTTTCAAGTTGGAAAAGTTCAGATTCAGGAAGGATATAGGAAAGCACTGGTTTGGTAATAGAGTTGTGGATGAATGGAACAAACTCCCGAGTACCGTCATAGATGCTAAGACGTTGTGTAGTTTTAAAAATAGGTTAGATAAATACATGAGTGGGTGTGGGTGGGTGAGAGTTTGGATCTGATTAGCTTGTACTACCAGGTCAGTTGCTGTACTAATTCCTTAAGTGGTAGTGACCTGACTACCTGGAGATGGTAGCTCCAGGTGGTCGGCTAGATAATTATGAGTGGGTGTGGTTGAGTGTGAGTTGGTCCTGACTAGCTTGTGCTACTAGGTCAGATGCAGTGCTCCTTCCTTAAGTGAATGTAACCTGACCTGGCTGGGTCGGGGCATTTGCTTAAGCCTGTTGGAGACTTTGACCTGCCTCGCATGGGCCAGTAGGCCTGCTGCAGTGTTCCTTCTTTCTTATGTTCTTAAGTACTCCTCTGGCAAGACAGTGATGGAGTGAATGATGAAAGTTTTTCTTTTTTGGGCCACCCTGCCTTGGTGAGAATCGGCCGATGTGTAATAAAAAAAAATCAGGTAAAAAAATATGGCTCTCGTTGCAGATTTCCAAGGAACTCCCTTGCCTTATCATGATGTATCTGAGTATACGTACTTCCCTGATCCAGTTGGCCCATATATTCCTTTTTCAGGTTACCACGAGACCTTCAGGTATTTAGAATGCAGGCCTTTCCCATATTGCTAGGGAATTATTATTATTATTATTATAATCAAATAGAAGCGCTAAACCACAGGGGTTATACAGCGATATTGCTAGGGAAGCACTAAATAACATGCACTAAATAACATGAGAGACCCATGAACTTTGCATGAAGCTTGTGCATACAGCCTCTCCTCACTTAACGATGGAGTTTCATTCCTAAGACCATGTTGGTAGTGGGTTTGTGTCAACCATCTTTGATATTGTTTTAATGTCACCTTTGCACCATTTATAAAATTTCTGGTATATTTTTAAATATTTATACAGTAGTGTACTGTATTTTGAAATACAGAATACGTATAGAAAATCAGCTGTAATATACATTATTTAGGTTTGCATACTGGTTGAAAGGTGATACGTAAGTCAGAGCACAAGTACGTTGCTAAGTGAGGAGAGGCTGTACTACTTTGTTCCTGACTGGTTCTGCAGTATAACTGTACAACCATCCTTGATCTTACTTAACCATGGTAGTCATATCACGAATTGCCATGAAAGCCTTAAGGTTCTCATGAACATGTTGAAACAGAAATTGGGTGTTATAAATAACTGACTGACTTGTAGGAAGAGTTCAGAGTACAGTGGACCCTCGGTTAACGAATACCCCGGAAATCGTGCAATTATGTAAGTATAATTTTGTAAGTTCTTGTGGAAGTGTATTTTTGGGGGTCTGAAATAGACTAACCTACGTGAAATTTTTCCTTAAGGGAGTAAATTCGTTCGGTAATGGCACTTGAGCAGACTTCAGGAGTGAAGTTTTTACGAAACTCGGGGGTCCACTGTACAATGAACCTCTTGAATTACTTCATCCCATGTGGTGTATTCAGAGCTGATTGTGGCATGTAAGGCATCAAGTATCCTATGGTTTGTGATTTCAACAAGGCCATTACTGGCAGGGTGTCATTGTCACTGGAGCTTGGTGAATGTTGAATCTGGCACAGAGGTTTTTCATGATTATATTGATTAATTTTGTACCATTATCAGACAAAAGGACATGAACAAGTATTGCCAAAAAGAATTGCATACTAGTGGCTTTCTTTTGTGCTTACCAGTGTTTTATTACATGTAAACTACTTTATTTTGTACACCATTAAGAAATAAAATTTTATTTGTAAATGATACACTCGTGGAATGCATCAGTAGTCTAAGCAGTTTTGTTTGCAGTTGGAGCCAAATTGGAAAATCTAGTCAGATTGTCAGCCATCACTAGCAGGTGTTCATTACCTTTCTCAGAGAGAAAAATTTATCAACAGGTCTACAGGTGTTTTCTCTCAATTCTCTGAGGTGATGGAATATGGTACGTACTGCAAAACTGGGTTAGGACCACTGACATTGCCTTTGTGAATGAGTCAAGCCACACACTTATGAACATACTCCAAAATTTCTTGGGCCAGATTAGGCCAGCACATTAGTCTTACCTGCTTAGTACTGCAATCCTCGCTGGGATATGCTGCACCTGGGATGTTATGGATCAACTTCAGGACTGTGGGTACAAGGAGCCTAGGAATTACCAGCTAGTAGAAGGTATAGTCTGCCCAACAGGATCCCTTGGTTAATTACCAAATCCTTGACAGGCACAGGCAGCTGGGTACGGATACAAATTGTCATCCTTCTTGGTCAATTATTATGGGGGAGCGCTAAACTTGTAGGGATTATACAGTGCCAGTGGGGGGAGGGAATGGAAGGCAATCAGACTCAATTCAGGAAACTGGAGCACAGATCCAATTCCATAGATCAAAAGCCTCTTGCCAGCATCAAAGAACCTCTCTTGAGGGCTCAAGTAACGGAGGAGAGGTGACCAAGTCAAATAGTGTTGCTGAGCAGTCTTAAGTTCCTCCATGGTGAGGGAGTCAACCATATCAGTGAATGCAATGACACAATAAGGCATTAGCAATATTTTGCTTGCCTGGAACACACAGGAACTGCAGGTTGTAGTACTTGAAGGTTAAGAAACAAAAAGGATGATTACCAGAGCTTTGTTGGCAAATATAGTTGTCAGGGGTAAGTGATCTGTGCAGATCTTGAATGGGTAGTAATAAATTATATCTTCTGGCAGGGGACCACAGTAAGTTCCAATAATTCAAAGATACCTTGATACCCAAGAGTAGAGCAAGGCGAGTCTGCCAAACAATGACATGAAACACTGAGAACTTAAGGATGAATGTAAATGGGAATATTTCAAAGAAGACAAATTTTTAACCATTATACATTTTAATTACAAACATACATTTGCCAAACTTCTGTATAATATGAAATCTCTGGTACAATGTAAATACTTTGTAGCTTCTAAATTAAGTGTAGGATAATACTACTTGGACACTACTATTTAAACTAAAAGGTAAGACACAGTAAGTATCTCAAATTGTACAGCAAAGTAATTAACTATTAGTTTCATCCATTAGAAAATAAACCTAAAATTTAAATTATATATATATATATATATATATATATATATATATATATATATATATATATATATATATATATATATATATATATATATTATATTTATATTATATATATAAAATGAACATGTAGTACTTGATTTTATGGATAAACAATAAATTAATTTTGCTTCCATAATACTAGTAAAAACGCATACAGCCCTGCAATAATCATAATTACCTGTACTTCCAGATTTAAACCTGATGACCAACTTCATTCTTAGTAAGACATCTTTGTTTTCTTCATGGCTATTGCCACTCTTTTTCATATACTGATGTCAGAAAATAGAACTCATATTCATTCACTGAACGGCATCAAAACAGAATACAGATTTTTCATTCCTTGAACAAAAAACAGCACAGTACAGCCTCTCCTCACTTAGCGACATACTCGTTTACCTACAACTCAGACTTACGACGTTCTCTCTGACCAGGATGCATACCTAAATAATGTATATTAGAGCTGATTTCCTCTATTCTGTTTATTACAATATACAGTACACTACTGTATAAACATTTAAAAATATACTAAAAATGTTCTAAATGGTGCAAAGGTGACATTAAAACAATATCAAAGATGGTTGACACCCACTCATTACCATTATAGCATGCTCCCTGCTTAGTGACGAATTCGTTTACCGAAGTGGTCTTGGGAATGGAACTCCGTCGTTAAGTGAGGACAGCTGCTGTATATATTTTCATTCATTTAACACAAACATAATAGCATTTACATTCATGCACTGACTCATAACAACCTAAACATATTATGGGCATTTGCTTTCTGTATATAAAATGCGTAGTGTAGTATACAAGTACGTTCCTGCCCTACTTGTCTCAACCTGCTTAATACATAGTATTTTAAAACTAATTCTAACTTCTTGTTTAACATAATACCTATCAGAAAATAACGCTTGTATGTACAATAGGCTATTTCTATTAGTTAATTTTAAACTGCAATGAAAGTGTTCTAAATGAATATAGAGCTTCTAAGGACAATTTCTTCTTTTTTGTAAATTTTGTGATAAGATAAATATGAACTCTATTCAGTGTATCAAGAATAATTTTCACTACTGCGATACATATATACTGTACTTATGATTGAACACAACTATGACTCTATACTAAAATTAATTTTCAAAAGCAGATACCTTAAATGAGCTGAAATGCTATGTTCATATTTCTTCTTTCAACTCACCAGCCGTATCTCAGAGGCGGGGTGGCCCAAATGGAAAAACAAAAGTTTCTCCTTTGACATTTAGTAATATATACAAGAGAAGGGGTTACTAGCCCCTTGCTCCTGGCATTTTAGTCGCCTCTTATGACATGCACGGCTTACGGGGGAAGAATTCTGTTCCACTTCCCCATGGAGATAAGTGGAAAAGAACAAGAACTAGTAAGAAAAATAGAAGAAAACCCAGAAGGGTGTGTATATATATGCTTGCTTGTACATGTATGTGCAATGTGACCTAAATTTAAGTAGAAGTAGCAAGACGTACCTGAAATCTTGCATGTTTACGAGACAGAAAAAAAGACCAGCAATCCTACCATCATGTAAAACAATTACAGGCTTTCATTTTACATCCACTTGGCAGGACTGTAGTTCCTCCCTGGGTGGTTGCTGTCTACCAATCTACTACCTAGGATGTTCATATTTATGATAACTTTATTTACTCTTCATATACAATACTTTGTGTATAAAATATGGTTTTAAAAGATTTAAGATTTTCAATATAATTCTTGAAGTCCCTATCACTGGCCTGGATAACCACGTCTAATTTTGGGACAATACCCCAATTTATATGACATGAAAATTTACTCGGGTGAAACTCAAACATGTGGAGCCGCGCTGTATAACCCTTGTGGTTTAGCGCTTCTTTTGATTATAATAATAATCATACCTGTGGAACATGTGAAAAAGTGAAGTAAAAAAAAATCCAAATATTAAAGATACTTATTAGCATTAATTATAGCATACTTTCTGTGGTTGGGGTTCCATGAATCACTTACAGGAGTAGCAACCTGTCAGTAGATCCAATAAATGAATACACACACTCTATAATCACTATTCTCTCTCGTCACCTTCTTGTGAGCATCTTCTGTCAATGTTACCAACTGAACAGGACTCAAATTTCAGACAGAATAGCCTGGTATGGAACAGCTGACAAGTGAAGGTTCAATGTGGTTCACCTTCGATCCTACCACAAGTACCAGCATGTAGGAGGCACCTGAAGACCTTAGGTAAGGAAATTCTAAATGCAGGACCAATAAAACAGTAAACCCTCAGCTTGTGATCTGAGCAACTTTAGAGAACCAAATTGCTAGACACACATCAGTGCAAATACAAGAGGAGGATCTCTCATTATTTGCCCTGGGCAAAGCTCTGCATTTTAAGTTAGGGGATTGACTTCTCATTGCTACTCAGAAAAGCCCTGATTATTACAAATGTGCACTAACAAGATAATATTTTTTAAAATTTCAAGCAACTGTCTATAATCAAGTGCATGAATTGCATTTTAAAATATAATAAGATTAAATAAGTAAATTTTTCAAAGATAAAAATGAAGTTTTTATGTTTAGTAATATAACAGGAGATGGAGTTACTAGAGCCTTGCTCCAAGCATTTTAGTCGCCTTTTACGACACACATGGCTTGTGGAGAAAAATCTTTTCCACTTCCCCATGGAGATGAAAGGAAAATAAATAACAAGAACTATTAAATAAAAAAATAAATGCAAATGGCCCTTTTTTAGTGGCTTTTGCTAGTATCTGTATTTCCTTCATATTATAAAGAAATAATTATTGTACAGTCATCCCTCCGTTTTCGTGTATCTCTGTTTTCGTGTATTTCAGTTTTCGTGCTGTTTTTTCGTGGAAAATTGACCTCTGTTTTCGTGTGATTCCCTCCGTTTTTGTGCTCGGTCCGGAACCTGTCCACCAGTGCTGCGCACATACAAAGGCCGTAGGCCACCACCCACGCACCTCCCACGCACATTGTCACGCAGTCTAGCATTGTTTACGCTTGAGTGAACATCACCCAAGGAGTTTATACAAAACATTTATTAACAATTCATTGTTTTTAGGCCTTGATTATTGTGTGTGACTACTAAATAAGCTACCATGGGCCCAAAGAAAGCTCCTAGTGCCAGTCCTTTGGTAAAGAAAGTGAGAAATACGATGGAGTTTAAGAGTGTAGCAGGCATGCAGGGAGTGTAGCAGGCATGCAGGGAGTGTAGCAGGTATGCAGGGAGTGTAGCAGGCAGGTATGCAGGGAGTGTAGCAGGCAGGCAGGGAGGGAGTGTAGCAGGCAGGCAGGCAGGGAGGGAGTGTAGCAGGCAGGCAGGCAGGGAGGGAGTGTAGCAGGCAGGCAGGCAGGGAGGGAGTGTAGCAGGCAGGAGGGAGTGTGGGGCAGGGAGGGAGTGTAGCAGGCAGGGGGAGGGAGTGTAGCAGGCAGGGAGGGGGAGTGTAGGCAGGCGAGGGAGGAGTGGCAGGCAGGGAGGGAGTGTAGCAGGCAGGGAGGGAGTGTAGCAGGCAGGGAGGGAGTGTAGCAGGCAGGGAGGGAGTGTAGCAGGCAGGGAGGGGAGTGTAGCAGGCAGGGAGGGAGTGTAGCAGGCAGGAGGGAGAGGAGGGAGTGTAGCAGGCAGGAGAGGGAGGGAGGGAGTGTAGCAGGCAGGCAGGAGGAGGGAGTGTAGCAGGCAGGCAGGGAGGGAGGGAGTGTAGCAGGCAGGCAGGGAGGAGGGAGTGAGCAGGCAGGCAGGGAGGGAGGGAGTGTAGCAGGCAGGCAGGGAGGGAGGGAGTGTAGCAGGCAGGCAGGGAGGGAGGGAGTGTAGCAGGCAGGCAGGAGGGAGGGAGGTAGCAGGCAGGCAGGGAGGGAGGAAGTGTAGCAGGCAGGCAGGGAGGGAGGGAGGGGTAGCAGGCAGGTCAGGGGAGGGAGGGAGTGTAGCAGGCAGGCAGGAGGGAGGGAGGTAGCAGGCAGGCAGGGAGGAGGGAGGTGCAGGCAGGCAGGGAGGGAGGGAGTGTAGCAGGCAGGCAGGGGGGGAGGAGTGTAGCAGGCAGGCAGGAGGAGGGAGTGTAGCAGGCAGGAGGGAGTGTAGCAGGCAGGGAGGGAGTGTAGCAGGCAGGCAGGAGGAGTGTAGCAGGCAGGCAGGGAGGGAGGGAGTGTAGCAGGCAGGCAGGGAGGGAGGGAGTGTAGCAGGCAGGCAGGGAGGGAGGGAGTGTAGCAGGCAGGCAGGGAGGGAGGGAGTGTAGCAGGCAGGCAGGGAGGGAGGGAGTGTAGCAGGCAGGCAGGGAGGGAGGGTGTAGCAGGCAGGCAGGGAGGGAGGGAGTGTAGCAGGCAGGCAGGGAGGAGGGAGTGTAGCAGGCAGGCAGGGAGTGTAGCAGGCAGGCAGGGAGGAGGGAGTGTAGCAAGCAGGCAGGGAGGGAGGGAGTGTAGCAGGCAGGCAGGAGGGAGGAGTGTAGCAGGCAGGCAGGGAGGGAGGAAGACAATGTAGCAGGCAGGCAGGGAGGGTGGCAGGCAGGCAGGGAGGGAGACTAGGTAGCAGGCAGGCAGGGAGGGAGGAGTGTAGCAGGCAGGCAGGGAGGGAGGGAGTGTAGCAGGCAGGCAGGCAGGGAGGGAGGGAGTGTAGCAGGCAGGCAGGCAGGGAGGGAGGGAGGGAGGTGAGCAGGCAGGCAGGCAGGGAGGGAGGGAGTGTAGCAGGCAGGCAGGGAGGAGGGAGTGTAGCAGGCAGGCAGGGAGGAGGGAGTGTAGCAGGCAGGCAGGGAGTGTAGCAGGCAGGCAGGCAGGGAGGGAGTGTAGCAGGCAGGCAGGCAGGGAGGGAGTGTAGCAGGCAGGCAGGCAGGGAGGGAGTGTAGCAGGCAGGCAGGCAGGGAGTGTAGCAGGCAGGCAGGCAGGGAGGGAGTGTAGCAGGCAGGCAGGCAGGGAGGGAGTGTAGCAGGCAGGCAGGCAGGGAGGAGTGTAGCAGGCAGGCAGGCAGGGAGGGAGTGTAGCAGGCAGGCAGGCAGGGAGGGAGTGTAGCAGGCAGGCAGGCAGGCAGGGAGGGAGTGTAGCAGGCAGGGAGGGAGTGTAGCAGGCAGGCAGGGAGGGAGTGTAGCAGGCATGCAGGGAAGTGACCCGGGATAAGGACTGGGTACCTAAATTCCTTATGGAAGGGGATTCCCCTTCCAAAAAATAGGGTCTCTTCCCTCTCCCCTCCTCCCTCTCTTCCATCCAGCAACATCAGTCTTCAATAAAGGTAAGTGCCACATTCATTTCATTCATTTGTGCATGTAAATCTATCTTTAAGGCCCCCCCCCCAATTTTTTTTTTCCAAACTTCTGGGTTTCTGGAACGGATTAATTGAATTTCCATTATTTCTTATGGGGAAAATGGTTTCAGTTTTCGTGTGTTTCAGTTTTAGTGCATCCCTCAGGAACGAATTAAACACGAAAACGGAGGGATGACTGTACTAGTGATACAATGAGTTTGCCTAGGATAACTCAATGATGCCAAAAATTAATTTCAAACATCTACATTTTGCTTCTTAGTCATACATAACACAAAACTTGCATGATAGTGCTTGAGTAGGCACAAATACCTTTGAGAGATAAAATGTGTTAATACTATGAGTAAGCTTGACACCATGTGATTATGGCAGGTCCTATAAGACTGTATTATTTAATGTCAATAGTTAAACTCACATTACTAAATGTTAAAAGAAGAAAAACTTAATGAAAGTGTTTCTTCTTTTTCAGGTCACCCTAACTAGGTGGGAGACAGCTGGTAAGAAAAAAAAAATTAAGACTTGTAAGCTTTCTTAACATGATTTACTTGCTGTACATATAATACACAAGAGGATAAGGATAGCAGGAATAGGGCGAGCACCATTTTTTTATTTCACAAGTAATCTTTTATTTCTTTAATTTTTATCTGAAAACTGTTGTTTTCATGTTCATTACCATCAGAAAAACAAAATTTATGTCGCCCTCAGCCTTGACCGAGCTGAACTTTCAATGTTTCAACTAGTGATTTGTAAGATTTACTTGGCATCTTGTATGCTTGTGATACAGAAAGGAAAGATCAATAATTCTGTCCGAATGCAAACAAATTTAACAAGATTTAATTATGCACTCATGAAGATGTGGTAGTGCCTGTCTAGATGGTTCATGGAACCCAAATGCAGAAAAAAAAAAAAACTGATTTTTCTCCTCAATGTAATTTTTTAAGATTTTGAGAAAGAAAACTGAACACTTGTTTTAAATTGAAATTGGAAAAAAAATTATTGTTGAAAATGATCACCCTGTCAACAAATACAGTAAGACCCCTGTACCTGCGGATCTGGTATCCGCATTTTCAGTTATCCATGGTTTACAGTGGCTTGAAAAGAACCCTTAATTTTGCTTAATAATTGCTTCAAAGTGCAGAAGTAGTGATGAAAGTTCTTCAAAGCCTAAGAGAAGCCCTGAAGTGCTTCTCATTGGTGAAAAAGTGATTATTATTATTATTATAATCAAATAGAAGCGCTAAACCACAGGGGTTGTGAAAAAGTGATAAATTATGAATTCTCCACTTACTTTGCATAATTTATCAATTAAACTTTATAATAGGTATGTATAGGACTTGTATACAGGGTTCGCTACTATCCGCAGCAGGTTCTTGGAACGCATCCCCCACAGATATGGGGTCCTACTGTATGTATATATATATATTTACAATATTACTTTCGTTTTTCTTTTTAGGTCACCCTGCCTCGGTGGGATATGGAAAAAAAAAATTACAATGTTAAAACTTACATTTGTTTGTAACATTTTTACAACTATGTAAGCATGATGTTATACTCTATTTTAAAGATTGTGTCCATCACAATCATTTAACTTTTATCAAACTTATTTCACAAAAAAAAAAAAAAAATTACCAAAAGTGACACACATTACCAGCCACTAGTAACTAATTGTGTAATAGGCACATAACACTATGCCACACTAAAAGTGTTATAAGTCCATATCATCGGTATCAGGCAAGTCAGGTAAGTCATCCAGATGTGGGGTTCTGTGAGGTTCAACAGCATTAAGATCAAGTAGAGCAGTATTGTTATTTTCTTCCAGCCACATGAAGTTTGGTGCATTATTATTATTATTATTGAACTCCATACGTTCAGAGAAGTCATCATCTGCCATGGGATCAGGCAATGGGCTAGCAGGCCTTCTCAGTGTGGGTAGATAGCCTCCCCGAGAACCAGATGATGTAGAGGGAAGTGATAAAAGGTCATCACTGATAGATGATGACCCTGCTGTTATGCTTGCACTAAGTGATGGTGATGATGACAATAATGATGAAGACAGTGATGATGATGATGATATCTGATGATGATGATGAGGATGCCACAGTAGAAGTCTGACCAAGAAAAGATAAAGATGGTAGAGGCGAGGAAACGGAGATACCGGAATCTGGCGAGCTGCTGTTGGAGGTTTCTTCTGTGTTTGTGGAGGTGGAGGTATTTGTCAACGAGTCTGAAGGAGTACTTTGACTTTCTCTAGGTTCAATTTCGGTGTTTATGCTTGGACTAATTATGTTTCTGATGATATTTTCAGGGGGCTGCCACAGCACTACTTCCATGCTGGGTTTGGTTCTGAAAAAGAGAATCCAGTATTAGAACATCTTACTTCATACAAAAAAAAAATATCTAGATTAAACATTCAGAGTTGGTTCCAAGAAATGAGAATGCTATAGGGATAATCAGCAGTGAATTAAACTTGTGGAAGAAAAAGCTCTGGAAAGAAAATATTTATCCCTAAATTTAGAATACACAGAGCATACAACTGAGCTAAAAAATATCCACCTTAATCCACATTTATTGCTCAATGGTACAGCAAGAATGAGGGAAACAGAAGAAAAGAGGTGAAGGGGTTTGGAAATGACAGTGGCAAAACGATGGGAACACAGAAGGCATAACAAGTTAGTGTCGGTCAAAAAATCACAATGATTCTGACACACACAAAAAAAAAAAAAAAAGGTAGGTGGGTGTGAGGGGTGAATGTGAGAGGGAGGGAGGGTTTGTGAGAGGTGAATATGAAAAGGTAGTTTTTTCACTTCCCATCACCCTCCCTCAAATCCTCCCCTGAAGTACTATGACAATGGAGTTGCCTAATGCACTAAAAAAAATTACATGATACATTAAGCAATGAAAGTGGGTCACCAAGTGCACAGTCCAGCTCCTACAGCAAAAATAAGTACAGTAAACCCTCGATATAATGAACTTTTGAAGCCAAATTCCACTGGTTACTTGTACTTTTAATATTTATTTTCAATGTTTATTGTAGTATATCTGTAAACTTAGTGTACAGTAAGAATATGTTAAGAGCTTATCTATTTTTCAACATTATATTCTAATTTAATGGACATTTGGACAATCACCCATTAGTCTGCTATTTTTTTTTTTTCAACAAGTCTGCCGTCTCCCACCGAGGCAGGGTGACCCAAAAAGAAAATACTTTCATCATCATTCAACACTTTCACCACACTCATACATAATCACTGTCTTTGCAGAGGAGCTCAGATACGACAGCTGAGAAAAGTCCCTCCCAGCTGTCACTATCTCAGACCCCTCCTTTAAAGTGCAGGCATTGTACTTCCCATTTCCAGGACTCAAGTCCAACTAAATCAATTAACTGGTTTCCCTGAATCCCTTCACAAAATGTTACCCTGCTCATACTCCAACAGATCGTCATGTCCCAAAAACCATTCGTCTCCATTTACTCCTATCTAACACGCTCACACATGCTTGCTGGAAGTCCAAGCCCCTCGCCCACAAAACCTCCTTTACCCCTTCCCTCCAACCTTTTCTAGGACGACCCCTACCCCGCCTTCCTTCCCCTACAGATTTATATGCTCTCCAAGTCATTCTACTTTGATCCATTCTCTCTAAATGACCAAACCACCTCAACAACCCCTCTTCAGCCCTCTGACAAATACTTTTAGTAACTCCACACCTTCTCCTAATTTCCACATTCGAATTTTCTGCATAATATTTACACCACACATTGCCCTTAGACAGGACATCTCCACTGCCTCCAGCCTCCTCCTCGCTGCAGCATTTGCAACCCATGCTTCACACCCATATAAGAGTGTTGGTACCACTATACTTTCGTACATTCCCTTCTTTGCTTCCATGGATAACGTTTTTGTCTCCACAGATACCTCAATGCACCACTCACCTTTTTTCCTTCATCAATTCTATGGTTAACCTCATCCTTCATAAACCCATCCGCTGACACGTCAACTCCCAAATATCTGAAAACATTTACTTCTTCCATTCCCTCTCTCCAATGTGATATCCAATTTTTTTTTTTATTTAAATGGGGTTTTATACCCTCATCCCCTCTTATTATGTTCACTTTTAACTTTCTACCTTTACACCCCTCCCAAACTCGTCCACTAACCTTTGCAACTTTTCTTTAGAATCTCCCCCCCCTTCAAGGGGCTCCTTGCTTTTGAAGAGGCTCTTGGTCTGAGGTTTGGGCCTTTTTGGGCTTCTTCCTCAGACCCCAACCAATTTCCCCCCCCAAACCCCCCCCCTTTTTATTTTTCCCCCTCCTCCCCTTTTTTCCCCTTTTCCCCCTCTTCCTCCCCCCATCCCTCCCTTATTTCCTTCCCCTTTTTAACCTGGGGGCTTCCCTCCCAAGGGATTCTGTTCCCAGGTAGGGGGGAAAGGGTATCGTGGGCCATCCCATTCCGTTGGGGTCCTTGGTGGTGGTGTAGTTTGCCCCTGGAATCTGGATCGCCTGGGGATGTCCCCTTCCCCTCCGGTCTCCCGGGTGGTTGGGGATCTTTCGGGCGGGTGTATCTCTAGGCCACCTTTTATTCCGGGGTGGTGGCCGAAGGCGGTATCTTTTGGCGGGTATCCGGCCCCCCTCTTTTGTCCCCCCGAGGTGGCTCGGTGGATGTGGGGGTTGCTATCCCCAGGCCCGGTTTACTGGCGAAGGGTAGGGTATGGCACGGGTTCCCTGCAGCATCTGCACTACTTGCGGTGTTGAGGTCCTCTTGGGCCCGGAGGGGGTTTCGCCCCTTCCATTCCTCCCAGGGGCTATTCCTCCACGTTCCCCCCCCTTTTTTTTCTTTTTTTTTTTTTATTTTCTTTTTTCTTTTTTTTTTTCTTAAAAAAAAAAAAAAGAAATAACCCAACCATGGCTGACCCAATCCATGAACCCAAAACCCCGGCCCCCTTTTTAACCCACCTTTTGTTCTGACCCCACCTCCCTTCCCGGACAACTTTTGGACAACTCTAATACCCCTGCCTCTTGCTGGTGCCTGCTCGTCACCTGCTTCAGGTACTGGGGTTCCGCCCCGGGCCCTTTTTTCCGTATCTGACCTTCGCTCTTCTCGGCCTTGA